>QKQZ01013458.1:0-21587 GCA_003595255.1 Solenopsis fugax
AGAGTCGATCGATCGCGTCTCCTCCGCGAAAAGGATCGCGAAGTTAGCCGCGAGCTGAGTGTCGCGCAACCGGCAACGCGCAATGTCTCGCGTCTGCGAGAAGCGGAGCAGCGTTGTAACATTTTTTTACCCTACACTGCTCGAGTGATGAGCGCAGTCATGCTGGTCAGCACAGACACTTTTGAGGAATTTTAAGCGACAAGTGCGAGCCGAGAGAAAGAAAAGAAGAAGACCGAAGGACATTTGAGAGAAGAGTCTCTTTGGCTCTCTCGACAAGAGAGCCGGTTTGAGTGGACAGAATCTTTCGTGAACGATCGAGAGAGAAAGAGAGAGAGAGAGAGAGAGAGAGAAAAGTATCGAGGCCCCGCAGGAACAAGAAAGCCGGAGAGCGGGTAGAAGAACGCGAGGGGCAGAGGAATACAAGATGCTATGCGACGCGAGAATGGAAGGGAAAATTGTAAGCGTCCACTGTTTCGTCGCTACACTTTTTTTTTTTACGGTTCTCGACAAGGTCATGCGCGCGAGTGGAATGACCGTGATTTAAACCCGTAAATTAACGCGACCGCGTGCGTACGTGCACGCGCACGCGCACGCGCACGCTTTCGCGCCCGGTTCACGGTTGTCCGAGAGCGAGAGCAGGTAGACGAGAGCAGACGAGAGCAGCGGCGAAGAAGGATCCGTTCGTTATCATTTCTTCTCCCGACAAATGCCGGCTGTGCCCTGCGATCCGCCTTGGTACGACTTATTCGCCACACGGACCTCTGGCACCTCTGCTGCTTGCGCTCCGAGCGTGATCACCTCTGGCGTCTCGCGAGTGATACGAAGGTATGTATACACTATACATATATTATAAATAGATATCCGAATGTGCACAACGTGTACGCGAATGCAACACGAGAGTGACTCTCTTGTCGGCCAATTCTCATGTAGGATTGCGCGAGAGTCGACCTCTCCACGAATGACGCAAGGGAGAACAGTCTACATCTCTTTTCTTTTCTTTTCTTCCTAAAAAGGAAAACGTGCGTTGGCTTATTTAGAAATAAAATATATAAATAGTAAAGTGATCCC
Source organism: Solenopsis fugax (assembly GCA_003595255.1). Lineage (NCBI taxonomy): Eukaryota > Metazoa > Arthropoda > Insecta > Hymenoptera > Formicidae > Solenopsis > Solenopsis fugax. The sequence goes on from QKQZ01013458.1 coordinate 1,069, forward strand.
TGGCAAAAATTTTTCTCTGAATTTTTTTATATAATTTTATAACTTTCTCATATATTTCAATACGAATTGGAATACTTTTCAGAAATATTCAGAAAGTCTACATCTTTTCTCAGAATTTTTCGTATGTATATTAATGTGAAGTATTCTAAGATTTGTAAGATTTTTTTGTTCTATAATTTCTGATGAAAGGTTACACTGAGAAAAAAATTATAAAATTTTAATAAATAAGTATTTATTCGAATGATATTAATGAAATATTATATGTACTAAATGTAAATACATATTTATTTAGTACAAGAAACCACTAATTTAATTTAAGTATTATTTTTTCTTATTAAATAAATATTTATTTAAGTAAATATTTTTTATTAGTACTATTTGAATAAATATTCAGTAAAATTTAAGAATTTTTTTCTCTTATTGTATAAAATCTAAAAAAATTTAAAGTATTTTTTATGAATGATGGGATGAGAAATCTCAGAATATTTCAAAATTCACATGTATGAAAAATTCTGAGAAAAGATGTAGACTGAGACGGTGTTGATAAAACGAGTTATTCATCTTCTTTGGAGAAGATCGACCCAATGTTCACATAAATGTTTATCTAACCCGATACTACTTCTGTATATTATTTCTTGTACTTAATAGTGAATGGCCAATGGTGACAACCAGTGGCCACGAAGTGGTCTTCAAGTTTTTTTGCTTTTACGACACGTGTACTTCCACATATCCGATACAATATATGCTTTTTTTCACGTATTACATAAAGCGAAAAGACTTTCGATTATTTGCAATAAAAGTATCGCAAGATAAGCGAAAGCTGCGTATTATATGAGATGCGTCCTCTCGAAGCAAAGAGAAAAAAATAGCAAATTATATACACTCGAAAAGGAAATTGAGTTTCCTAAGTTGCGTTTATATATGTTTTTAACAACCAGATGTGTGCGCCAGCAGAGACGCTCGAAAGTGGTTGACCTTCGAGTGCGACGTCGATGGACCTAAAGACTCCGGCGAATGTCACGTCGTACAACATCTTTAGACTCTTGGGAGTAATATGCAATTTATTTTGTTCGTCTAAATATATTAACTGACCTTATCGATTGAAACGCTAAAGCTCTCCTTTCAAGCATTCAATTCAAGTATATATTGCTCCCAAGCGAAAGTCAGTTTCGCACCATGGTACCTCTATTTATATTTTCGTTTATTGTATACAGGTATCTTTCGTTCCCATGTTGTTTATTTATTTATTTTTTTATTGATTAGATCCGATATTATCATCGGATTTTTTAAAGAAGATAAGTTATTAATTTTTTTTAATTATATTCTTATACTTACTCTGCATTTTTATTATCTGTAACTTGTTTATATATTTTTGTGATACTCTTACTTGCAATTTCTTCATTTTTCCGATTGCCGTAGTTATTCGCGAAAAGTTCGTGAATGGTGCAGTTAGGAACACAACAGGTGATATCCTGTTTATCATTTCGTTGCTGCACGTGTTTTCAACGTTTACGGCCGCGATCCAGCTGCGTGCGCTATTTGCTCAATGTACCAAAACTAAATATTTTAACTCTGACGCGGAAATTAAAACGGACAAAAGTTTTGCAGTCGTTATCGAAACTACTGTCAAGATTACTTTATTTATGAGCAGCTCTTCGCATTTTTGCTCGGACTTCAACGCGAAATGATCACAATTTGTCGAGAAATTAGTGATGAAATGCCAACGTAAACGCTTTTATGACTATTTAACGTTTTAGAATGAGCTATTCTGTCTTATCTCAAGGTCGAGTTTATACTAATCTCCAAACCCAAGGTAATTAAAAATACAAAGTTTTAAGAATTCAATCATAAAAGTGACAATAAAAGTCTACTTATGTAATACTTATTCACGCGTTTTAATTGTTTTAATTTACTACAGATTAACGGTGTAGAGTAACGGTGTATATAATTTCTATAATAACTTGAAATTTTAACAAGAGTTAATACAAAATAATTAATTTGTATTGAAGAAAATCAATTTTGTTACTACACACACACACACACACATACACACACACACACACACACACACACACACACACATAGACATATAGACGTGATATAATGTGTCTTATAAACTCTTGGAAACACGCCAGGATGATAAATCGAAAAATTAAGTTGCCTTGCATGTAGTTGTACTATTAGTAAAATCTATTTTTCAAACTTTACTTTTTATTAATTAAAGTACATACATATTAAGCACTGGATTATAAAAATTAAGAAATATTAATTTTTGGCTAGAATATTATAAAACAATAAATGGCCTCATAAAAAAACATCTTGACGGTTGTTAATTCTTGGCTTCCAAACATCTACAATAAATGATTTTGATAATGTTTTCAGTTTAAATTATGTCGCATTTTTAATCGTGTGCGATTGTGGTTTTTTTAATAAAATAATGTCATCTAAAATTAATGATTAAATCTTTTTATAAAAATTTAATTGAATTTTTAACATAAAAAAACAGTTTAAGATCTTGATAAAAGCCGTAATCACTTAATAACGCATTTTTAAATATATTGTGAAAATTTCCAGGCAATTTGGTTTTTTGAGATATCCTGACAATTAATTTAAAAAATATGATTTTTGAGAAAATCATTCTTTCTTCTAAGCTTAGATCACAACATTCTAGACTATAACATTCTATCTCAATGATTCATGTTACGGAACTCGAGTACTGTCTACCTTGCTCAAGTGACCTGAAGCGCTCTTAAAAATGTTCTATAACTTTATGTCTTTCAAATTTAAAGTAAAATTCTAAAAATGATGAATTCTTCAATAACTAAAATTTTTAAATAATTATCAATATCTTTACCCATTATTCAGAAACATATAAGAGAAACATTAATTTATTTTTATATGAATTAATAATTTTCTTTTTCTTTGTTCGCTTCTTTTTTGCTCAAGTTGATCAAACGTAACTAGATGTACCCGACGAAAATAATCAATTACCATGATAAAATTATCACGAGCGATTATATCAGATTACTTTCTTTCAAGCTTAGATCACAACATTCTAGACTATAACATTCTATCTCAATGATTCATGTTACAGAACTCGAGTACTGTCTACCTTGCTCGAGTGACCTGAAGCGCTCTTAAAAATGTTCTATAACTTTATGTCTTTCAAATTTAAAATAAAATTCTAAAAATGATCAATTCTTCAATAACTAAAATTTTTTAATAATTATCAATATTTTTACCCATCATTCAGAAACATATAAGAGAAACATTAATTTATTTTTATATGAATTATTAATTTTCTTTTTCTTTGTTCGCTTCTTTTTTGCTCAAGTTGATCAAACGTAACTAGATGTACCCGACGAAAATAATCGATCAATTACCATGATAAAATTATCATGAGCGATTATATTAGATTAAAAATATATATTCTAAAATTTATATAAAATTTTTTATGTTTTTATTTGTTTATCACGATTTGATACCTATTTATTTTATTTAAAACAATAAAAAATCATAAATAATGCTCAACATATTTTAAAATTATTGAAATTTTACTTTATATTTTAATAAAGTTTAATCAAACATATTTTAAACACATTATAACAGATATAAATAAGAAAAAATTATATAAAATCCTTCAAAGTTTTAAGATATCCTACGACTAATTTTAAAGATAAATTCTAAGAGAAAATTCTTATGTACGAGATTTTTGCTTGTGAAGAAAAGATACACAAGCAATCGTTGATTAAATTAGCAAGACTTAAAAAATATAGATGTATGAATATATAATTTCCAAGTCATATGGTGTTATAAATGATTAAAAATCGTTCGCATTATTTATCACCGTAGCCTTGAGCTAATCAATTAACACGGTGCATTTTTTTACGACGTTGTAATTGCGATGCATCAGCATAGTTTGATGACGGGGGCGTTGCCTTCCCGAATAGAGACAATTCGAGGCTTTATTCACGATATCAAATTATCAACTACGCATGTGATTCCGCACTTGTTATCCGAGTCGTGTGTTAATGTTGGTATTTTTATGTTCGGTCGATTGTAAAACGCAAGCTCGAGTGCGATAATCAAGGCTAACTCTATATAAAGCCGTGCATGTCGAAGGATTTTCAATATCTTTTCGAATTACAGCGAGCCATGTGAATAGCGGTGTCTCGCGAGCTCGTATTTTTAAAATTGAAATAGCGACGAATGACGGTAATGAGAAGCCAGGAGTGCACGAGGATGCGGAAAAGGCGCGCTAGGAAACGATCCGATGCGACGTGAGTGCATTCTCGAAACGTGGGAGCGACTCTCGGCTCTCGGCTCTCGGCGCGTAGCAATAAAAGGCTATACAGGGTGTCTCTGGCGTCTATATACTTTCCCCAAGTTGTAAGGAAAGAACAGTTCTTCTTTTTTACTGAAATATATAAAAAATATAAAAAAAACAAACAAGCCAGATATATATAATACATTTGAAAATAATTATGTTGAACTGGTCCAATTACTGACGGTGTTCCAGATGCTGGAAATTCTTATTCTTCAATCTTAAATGATTTTTTCAAAAGTATTTGGGACAATAATTGAGCCATTTCCCCTATTTGAATAAAATCAAATTGGATGCTCAAACACGATAATACTGCAAAAAGCTTTTTGATATTTAATTAGCTTGATCAATCAATGTGATTTTATTTAGATAGTTCAACATAATTATTTTCAAATTTGTATCTGGTCTAATTTTTATAAATTTCAGCAAAACTGATCATTTCGTGTACATCGAAAGCTGCACTGCAACAGCCGTCTTTATCTACGAATCGATGAAACAATATCTTTCGAGTAATTCGAAATTCAAATTGCAAATAATTGTAATTTACACAAGAATCCACAGGTTAACGAATGTCGCATGAGAAGTGAACATGTAACCAAGATATGAAAGCTACTTTACTGTTCTATCAAACTTTTCGAGAATCGTCTGCCCTCTTTCATCTCTGCCAAACTTTTAGGCGAGACTCATTGTTGAAATTAATTTTAATGACCAACAATATTCACTCGCGAGTCGTGGAAGAAAGCGTAACCCTCGACACACCCTGTACACGCTACGAGCTGCTACGAGCTGCTACGAGCTGCTACGAGCTGCTACGAGCGCGCGTGTCAGGCGCGTATATGACCCGCCTTGCTCTCCCGCGTGGCGCGATTAAAAGTTCAATGAACTGCGCGCGATTCGCGGTATGGTTGTCTCTCCCTTCATTGATCACCGCGTCATGATGAGTCAGAGTGCAGGACGTAGAGCGGTCCCTGGCATCCGGCGAGACCTCGGAAAGTCGACGGTCGATCTCGCGCCTCGCGCACCGCCACGCCGCATCGCTAAGGATTGCGTTAATTATCATCGAGAAAGTACCGTTCGCGCAACATGTATTCGTACGCGAAGCGTAAAGCGCGCGCGTTACTCGCATCGTTCGCCGTTGATTCTTTTCATTTTACCGGCGTTCTTTCTTTCTTTCTTTCAACGGGGCTTCTCTGGGGATGGTCGAATCGAAGATCGGACTGATTCACTTCACTTTCGGTCAAGTGTTAGGCGCTCCTACGTTGGATAGACACTTTCACGGATAGGCGCAAAACTATAATTTATACAGTGAAAGCGCTCTGCGTGCGGATCTACTTTTTTATTTAGGGATAACGAGCGTCCACTGCACAGTCATCTTCATCTTTTTACGATTCTCGATGACGATTATCGCTTATATGGAAAGAACTGTTTTACTAAAATATCTAAAAATTTAGTTAGATACAGATCTGAAAATAATTTTAATGATTGAAAATATCTAAAAATTTAGTTAGATACAGATCTGAAAATAATTTTGTTGGACATTAAAATAATTATGAAGGGCATTCAAGCATGCCGAGCAATGCTACAGAAAATTTTTCTAGCAACCAGCTTGAGTATCTTACATAATTATTTTCATTGTTTAATAAAATAATTTTTAGATTTGTAGCTAATTAAATTTTTAAGTACTGTGGCAGAAAAAATCTTTTTCACTTACGTTTATGTAATATTTACCGTAATCTATATAAAATTATCTAGATAATTATCTAAATGAAGACTTAATTTTACTTTTATCTAAATTATTAGAATACGTATTATCTCTATCTTAGATAAATGAAATATTACTTTTTCAAATCTACATTAGTACATAGCGTTTAGTATGCACCGTAATCTGATACAGGCTTTAGAAAAACACATTTTTCATTTTAGATTGTTTTTTTTTTAATAGTTATATCTGCAGTTTATCTAGATTTAAATTAAATTATATATACCATAACATTACGTAGAGTTATGTAAAGACCTTTACTTTTTTTGAAAGAAGCACAGATAATTTTTATTTCAAAATTATACAATTTTTTCAATTTTCAGTAATGAAGATGAGGACTTTTTTGTGATATGAACGAAAAAATTATGATTTGTGATTCGGCACAGTGATCAATAGTAGCAGAATAGCAGCATATTTTTATATTTAGAATTTAAATCTAAAGAATTAATTATATTCTTTTACTTCTTATCTACATGTTAAATAGATTTTTATGAATATAATACATATATCATTGTAATCGGTATAAGTGGAGCGCATCTTTAATTGTAAATAACAGAGATATAGGAGAACAAAAGAGCGTGAAATATTACAACAGTTATATAATAAATTGTGGATTGCATTAAATTAAAAATATAATAATTATCATTAATACCAGGAGTCTTAACCTTAACATTGAACGATTGCTCGCAAATTGTGCAAATTTTTTCTTCGCGGCACATTGTTAACTCTATTAGCCGTAAAGTCCTATTCGTAATTGATTAGTGTTGCAACTTGTGATTAATAAGTCTGTAAGTGGCACAGGAAAATAACTTACAATACCATTAACACATATAACGTTAGTTATTGTCTAGCATTGTCTCATGGTCTCGTGAAATAACAGATTCTACTATTGTTTTTAAGTGGCCTCTCAGGATGTCTTGCGTGCGCGCTTTTCAATTTCTCACCGGCTAACAAGGGCGATTTTTCTTAATTCACATGTAGAAATTATGATTATATTTAACCTTTCTTGCGGTCGCACCTTTTTACATTTGACGAGCGGATGCACACGAGTAGATGGCGACATATCATCAAGGCGGCACATTTAGCCACGTATTTTATAACGTCGGAGACGAGAAAAAAAATCTCCTCGGCCGTAATCTCATTAGAGCACGTGGTGGAATATTTAAAATATTTGAAATGAAATTTAATAAAGATATAGTAGAAATTTCTTGGAAAAGAGTCGGAACTTTCAGTTATATCGTTACTACGACGTCCATCTTTCATTAAATTCATCTGCAATTTAATTCAACACGACGAGTGTTCTCATTCGTTAAGTTTTATTGAAAACAAGAGAAATATCTTCTTGTACTTGGAACTAAAGAGAGAGAGAGTTTTTGCAGCGTTTTTTGGATTTCTTCGATGTTATTTCACGTCTTGGTACATAGAAAGTAGTAAATAGGCGGTGGTAACGTTGTTAATTCGACTGAACGTGAGTGGAATGACAGCCGCGCGCCTGCCGAGTAATTGTATACAATTACATCATTTGTTTGCTTTCTGGCCGGCCGCGGCCGCGGGTCGTGAGAACGGGGTCTAACTGAGCGTTTAACTGGGCGACGAATAAATTTGTGTGCACGTCAAATGAATTCATAACGCCCGTATGTGTACACACGCGTCGGTGATAATTAATCAGCTCGAGCCAACGACGATGGTTGCATGAAACAGTCAGCTCCGCGGATTCATCGTTCGCGAATTCCGAGTTGCTCCGGAGCTATTTATAGGATTATTTATAGCTTTATTTGGTTTATGAACGTTCGGATAATTAGTGACGCTAATTAGCTTCGACGCTTGTTAATTCCTCGGAATTGACGACGTATGGATATTAATCAGCTAGAGAATGTACCTTAATGGTATACTTTGAGAAAATTCACCTTGTCGATGAAACGGCACGTACACACAGTGGAAACATGCCAAGTTTGTTACGAACTCATGACAGTGCTGTATGCTAACGAAATTCAACCGATTATTCAACCGATATAGCGACGACTTGTCCGCGGTATGCATACTTAATTCAGTGACTAGACGATATTCTGCCGAAACGGGAGACGCGCGCGGTACATTAATTATTGGTGGTTTATGAGCTGTAATGGAATAGAAGTATATGTATATCGAGCTCTATGACTCTGCCGCGTGGTCTCGCTTCGCGTCCGATCTCCTTTGAAGTTTGCGCACAGGAAATGAAAAAGAAACTGTTTCCGTCGGCGGAAACATCAGCAGGAAGGAATATATATATATATATATATTCATATTTCTGATGTGAAGACGCAATTTCCTCATTGATGGATCCGAAAAAGGCGCATGTTCGTTACTCGCGTCAGCGAAATAATATCTGACAATGAGAAAGGCCGAATGAGATTTCTTATTCAGACTTCTTATCGATAACAGGAGAGAAGAGGTCTTGCGACACACTAATAATACAGAACTGTTTCGAATCTGGCACAGCGAGGATCGGTGAAAGTTGGGAAAATGGAAAAATGGCGAAAAAAGTCAGCGACGGTTAGGAAAGCTTGCCGCATTTCGACATTGTTGAAAGTTTGAAATAATTCAATCGTAAACAAGATATCAGGCACAATAAAATATACAATATTACCTATATTCCACATGTATAATGTAATCTCCAGTAGCATAATAGCTTTATTAGCTCAATATTGCGGCAATGTATTTACATTGAAAATACGTTGGACTAATATTACGCCAATAAATTTGCCAATATTATTCTACTAGAGATATTGCAAAATATTTAAAAAGTGAACGAGAGTGTCGTGCATTAAGCGTTGGCTGCAGCGTTGACGTCGCAACATCTTCCGATGATACATTCGGTGCAAAAGTTGCGAAAAAGGAGGCCATACAGCTTACGTTCGAATCGTAAAATTATAAAAAATAACCGATTGCGCGCCATCAATATTTGCCGCTAAACGCACTCCGCGCGTCATGCATCGGTCACTTAGTATCTTGTTGTTAATCATCGTTGACTGATTACGAACACTTATGATGATAGCGTCGGCTTCTCTTCCTCGGATCTCAGTCGTTCCAAATGCGGATGAGCTCACGAACGATACCGCGAATGTGATACATGTCGTGAATCTGCGACATGGCGGGTATACTTTTGTACAACCTTCTCCGGTACATACGGAACGGTGAGTCGAAAAGAAAAAAAGAGCGAGGGAGAGGGAGAGAGAGAGAGAGAGAGATTGGGGAAACGGCACAATAGATTAGCGCGAGTCTGATATCTGTGGGAGGCTCGAGCAAGATATAGCGGTCAATCGTTGAGAGAACCGCGGTTTACGACCAGAAATTTCTTGAGCGGGTCAGATGAATCTAGGACGAGTTCATAAGGTTGCAAAAACCGCTGACACACTTCACTCGGTTAATCTGATCATCTTGGATGACTCTCGAGGTGTAATCGTTGGTTTAAATCGGTAATGGTTAGCTCAGATATCATGTAAAGTGTAAATCAACGCGATGCGTATACGATTTTATTTAAGTACTTAGCTTATATCTCAAATATTTACAACGTGAAAATAATATATGTTAATATAATACCCAGATAATAAATTGAGAAAAAAAGAATTTAATAATATATAAAACGTAGATGTAGTTTTTATTTAGCATGGATTATAATCGAACAAAAATTGTAGTTTCCCCGATGATATTAGAAATATATTTCTTCCTCTTATTATATTTACTATATTATTCTTCAACTATTGACTAAGATTTTCGTCCTTGAGCGGTGCATCATTTATTTAATATCAATTAACGAAAGTTCTCTTTATCATTGCAGGTGTAAATCGTCGCAAGATGGCGTCCAACGAGGATGGCGATCTGATCGATCTTGGAAACGATGCGTGTGTGCCGCGGGTCACCGAAGATGATGCGACATCCGACGAGCAGGAGCATCTGCTGGACGTATGTCCTCCAAAATTGGAGCAGAAACTCTCTCTCACCAGGCAGCAAGAGCGAGTGCTAAATAGTACTGATAAAGATGACATCCTGGTAACCTTGGGCCACGATCAAGTAGTACCGATCCGCAAAAGGATTGACGTAGTCTCGTCGGACACGATTAAGCGGGTACGCGACATCACCAAGAATCTAGAGCCAGTAATACGCAGGACCTGCTCGGGCATCAACGAAGAGACTCAGCAAGACACGGTGGATCATGCGACGAAATCGAGCGAAAAAAAGAGGAAAGCCCCAACAGCGAGACACGAAGACGAGACATACGAAACGCGGGAGATAAATGATGCCTTTGATTTCCTTGCCGAGCACGATGACAACGAAGACCAAGCGGAAACGAGTTGTGATCGCACAAGGAATCAAAATGTCGAATCGAATCATACAACGTCTCCCATGCGTCTCCTGATGGAGAAGAAAGAGAACAAGGTCAGTTACCCTTTCAAGTCGTCATCCAGAACGTTGAACGAAGAAGCGAATAGTAAAAACGACGTGGAGGAGACGAAAAACGCCGTCACGCCAAGCGAGTATGATGCTCAGCCGGACGATCCGGTCTACGAAACCTCATTAAATTCGAACAAGTTTCGCGAGAGGAGCTCGCCTAAGGACAGATCCGTTTCCGTCGATTCGGAACCTCGTGCGAGAGTCGCTCTCAAGAGACGCAGCCAGAGAGATGTCAGCGCCTTTGAGCGCGGAAGCAAGAGGCGTTCCTTTCAAGAGTCGCATCGTAAATCGTGGACGGAAGGAACGAACCTAAATCCGGCTTTTACCGATGAGCTTCCTGGTATCGATAGATCCATCAGTCTCAAGGAATATCGCTGCGTACCGTCAATTTCCAACGTCAATCATGGGATGTCCAACTTTCTCACGAGGTACGATTGTTTTTATTATATTGTCATGCTTTTATAAAAAGTTTTTGATCACATTTTACATTGATAAAAAGAAAGTATGGAGTCCAAGCCTTGGCCTTTTGAATTGGAATCCGAGAATTCTTTTCAGATTTTTTAACAATTAGATTTTTTCACAAGATGAAGTTATTAGCTTCACGTTAACTACCCCACTTACTTTAAAGGATGTACAAATTTAAAATTTACAAGTGGAATGGAGAATCAAACACGAGATCCACTAATTATGAATATCTGTTTCTCTTACATAGAACTATATATTCTTTTATGTCGTTAGAAAAGAACGAAATTGAAACTAACGCCTGGTGTGTGAAGTTGGCATCTCTACGGTACGAAATAATAGTTCTGTCAAGAGTTCTAGATTATTCACAAAAAAGGGAAGAGTTCTTGATAGTTTTTACAAATAATTCTGCCTATTATAACAAAGAAAATAAATTTTGAAAAATGGGGCTACTAACTTCACACCCAACACTAGCACCGAATAATTCTGAATAGCTAATTTGATGTCTTTTAACGAGTACTAGAGTTCTCGATATAAAAACACTTTTTTGATTAAGAGAAAAAAAAATAATAAAAAAATGTATGTCAAATCCGAATAGTTCTGAATAGCATATACGATTCCTTTTGACGATCTCTAGAGTTCTCGTTACATTTTAGAAATAGTATTTTTATATTGAGAACTCTAGTACTCGTTAAAAGACATCAAATTAGCTATTGAGAACTATTCGGTGCTGGTGTTGGGTGTAAAGTTAGCACCCCATTTTTCAAAATTTATTTTCTTTGTTACAATACGCAGAACTATTTGTAAAAACTATCAAGAACTCTTCCTTTTTTGTGAATAATCCAGAACTCTTAACAGAACTATGATTTCGTAGCATAGAGGTATCAACTTCACACACTCCCTAACGCCATTCTTAACTCTCCGCAGATCATGTGGGGATTTTATAATCCACAGACGATTTTTAGATTTTGAATTATTCGGTAGACGATAAACGTAAGAAATTGATTCTCCTTCCTAAAAAAAGGACTAAAAAATAAAGAAATTAATTAAAGCAAATAACTTGATTAAAAATCTTGGACAAATCCTAGCCTTCCAGTTTCTTTCATTAATTCACATCGATTAGAAAGTAATACGAATATTTTAATCAAATTAAAATTACGTTTTCTAACTTCTCATCTCGAAGACCACAATATTTCTGAGAAATTCTTTGGTCTCTCGATTATTTAGTTAAAATCTCACCTGTCTTCGTAGCGACTTCTCACGGTGAGCACATATACTCGTATCGGTAGACCGACTCGGATATAAGAATTCGCGTAGGTAGACTCGAATGCGTCGGCAGGAAAGCGCGCTTTCGTGCCGGAAGTATTTACATAGGCCCGAGCCTAACGAGCGTGCAAACTGTTTCGATTCAAACTCGCTTGACGTGCCTACGCCTTAGCGACGATGAGAAACGACGTACGACGCGGGGATCTCGTCGATCGAAGTTAAGACACTGACAATGAAAATGCAAATCTCCTTTGACGACCGCGAATGCATTACGTATCCCCTATCTTTCAAGCTATTAGCATAAGTGCAAGCTCGAGAGAGTCGCTTTCAGCTGGCAGATCTTTGAAGTGACTACCGCGCCGAAGTGAACTCGGAACACTCGTTGAAATCACTCTCAGTTTTTAAAATTAAAACTCCATGCCGGATCTAGTCGCGCGCGCTCACGCGTCGGTTTATGTTTTTCTTTCCTTTCTTTAATTAAAAATTTGAGAGTCAAGAGACTTCTTAAATTTGAGAGATTTACTCTCTCTAGAGATAGTGAAACTTTCTAACGATTGCGGGATCAGAGCGATAGCGTGAACATTCGGAATCTAAAGGCGAACGCATCGGCTCTCTCCTGAAAAAAAGAAAAAAAAATATTACAGTCAGGCCGTAAAGGTAAATGACATCGTGTAGCGTGGATTTTCACGATGATTCGCGGTACGGTATCGCGCGAGGCGGACAGGCGGACATTCACGTAAGCGCATGGACATGCGTTGAATTAAGCCCCCGTATCAAATCGAACGCGCACGTTTCGGAGGGATGGGACATTACGTATGACATGTGAAAGCGGAAAATTCTGGTCCCTGTGTTCCCGGCACCGCAATAACATATATTATATGAAACGATAATTAACCATAAGCATACCGATACGAAAAGAAAAATATATTCTATTTCTATTGTAGTTTTTTTTCAGAGGTTCTCAAGCTTAAAAAATGGAGAGGAGTCACATGATTTTTCATTATATATCTTTTAACAAAAGAGCTTTTGACATTGTCATAAAATAATAAACAATGAACAAAATGTAAACAATAAAAATAATTTATTATTTAAAATATTTTCTCTATAATATTGATAAATATTGATGTGGAAAGAATTAAAAAAGAATTGTTTATAATAATGTTTTAAATGTAGTAATAAGTCGTTATCACATTTTCACTAGTATAACATCGTATTTAAAGAAAATTGTATAATTCACAAACATTTCATACTCTTATAAAAATGATACAGAATAAGATCTTTAAGCTTAATTCTTTCTTATAAATCTCGTATAGCTTTTCAAAATTATTATATTTTATTTGTTTTTTTTTTCCTTTTATTATACATATGTTTTTTGCCATAAGACTTAGAATTTTAGAAAGCTATTTAAAGTTATTTTAGAAAGTTATTTAAAGAAAACTAGGCAATTAAAAAATTTGAAAAAATTTAAAAATATTTATATATTAATCATAAACACTTATTCTCAAAATTTGGTCAGGTTCTTATATTATGTGAAAAGACTGGAGAATCTCCTTAACACAGCCATATATTTCTGTTGTCTTTTTTTCGAAATAATATATGAGAATACAATGTTGTTTCTGATAACGAATGAAGGAGCTGTTACTACCGTCTGCTTTTTCTCACAGGCGAACGCGAATCGGATAATTTACTAATCGCCCGCCACCCTATAACGTGTCTATAATTCCCCGTAATTCCCTTCCGTTTGCTCGTTAACGCCACGCTCCTGGAGCGATTCACCTTCGTATCCGTGGCCTCCTGCAACAATAGCGAAACGGCCGCTTTTGTTCCGCGCGCGGAAATAATTAATAACAATAGCGGTGCGGTACCGATACTGCACAAAGTAAACCTTCGGTGTCCATAATAACACTACTGCGACATTGTCGCTTGATATGGGTGCGTCGACAAAGGGCATGACCGCATTTAGAAAGTCACTCAGATTAATCCGCAAATGGTCTGAGCGAAACGCTGTAACGCTTGCCAGTGATGCGAGTTGTAAGACAAAGTAGATAAGTATGAAGATAAGATGAAGAACCGAGATGTATAATGATATATAAAAATGAGAATACGTGAAAAAGGGACAAATGGCTTCTTTCTTCTCCTGGAAAGAGTAAGAAGTCTGCGAGCTGAAAACTCACATTCGTTGAAAACATAAAAATTTCCGTCACGGCACATCTCTCGCTTTCAAAATAAATGCGATAAGTATAGATAAAGTAGGACATGAATCTAACACGCAAAGATTCTTATTTACCTTGAGTTTTAATTTTTAAAAATGTATATGTAATGCTTACGTAGTACAGTTCCATTTATAATCGAAGAGTTTCGTACAAAAACCAAACAAATCTAAAATATTAAATTTTTAGGAAACAAAAACTTATCTTCAAATCGTTTATTATATAAATATGGAAATTTCTCTCCGAATATGTAATAGACACAAAGTTTTAGATTTTGTTTAATATTTTAAGGACTCATTAAAGAAAAAAAAATAGAAAATTTCTGGACTTGTTTAATTCTTGCGGAAATTGTATATTTACTATTTATATTATTTCCTGTTTTCTGTTTGATTTTCTTGCCGAAACGCAAGTGTCCACAATGTGACGCTACTGATAAAGAATGATTTGGCGCCATAATGTAGATTAAAAAAAAAATTAATGGGCTTGTTTGATTTTTGTAGGAAACCCCTCAATTGTAATTGTAAAACGGATTTGTTGCGTTATTTAACGCTTAATAATCGTATGTTTAAAAATATAAATTCAGTTTATTTTATTTTGTAAATTTTGGAAGTTGTTTGTTTTGTCAATTATATAAAATCATTATCTATCATCGACGATTATTTTCTACAAAAACACTTTCGATATTTGTCGGAAAAAGTTTTGGAGCCATTAAATGGACATGCAACGACGCAAATATCGTTATCGATAAACAGACTCGCTGGGAAAGGGCACGACCGCGTTTAGAAAGTCGGTTCGCGGATTGATACGCGACCCGCGCCGCGGGCACTGCGAAAGCAATCGGGTCATCAGGCACACGAACACACGGCCTCGCCTCTCTCTCACTTCCTCGCGCAGACACGCGGGTTTTGAACAACAAAATTCAGTTGTTATATTGGCGAAATACTTCCCACGCGCGACTCGCGCACAATAAGGTGAGAGCCGTGCCATGTCGGTCGGACATTACGCATCCGGAAAGCCACGTCGCAGTTATGTGCACTGCCTTGTGACGAAATCCCTCAATGCCTCGCTGCACGTCCGCGATGCGAGGCAGTTTCCAACGAAAAATCTACGATTCGCAGTTAGAGAAACTCGGGATTAATTCAACTCGCGAGATTAATGGAATAAACAAATAAAATTAATACGATTGTTGTCCATGGAATTTGCTTATACATATTTTAAATTTCACAAATAACATGTGTAAAAATACATTGCTTATAATAAAAATATATAAAAATATAAAAAATGTACGTTTTTATAGAAAAAAATAAATCAAATAAATAAATAAAAATAAAAAAGAAATAAAATAATAGAATTAATAAATCAAATAAAAAATAACTTTTGATTGAAAAAGAAAAAAATGAATGAACGTATGAATGAATCTATAATTAATTTCACGTTTAATCAAAGATTGAAAATTATTTATGACTATAAATACCAGCTTAATTGTGCCCATATAGTTTAATATTAGATGAAAAATTATGTAAATGTATAAATTTTTATAATATTATAACATTAATATTGTACAATACAACAAAATGGTAATATTATGAATATTATATATTTGCACTTTTATGATCAATTACATAAATTAAAACAAATTATACATAATTCGGTTACGAATTATTATTTACATACAATACGTACAAATATTTAATAAAATTTAATTGTAAATTTACTTTTACTTATTGTTTAATTAATAACTATAAAAAAGAGATAATTTTCTTTATAAATTGTAACTTTTTTATTTTTACGTGTATAAATATAAATTTTTAATAATTGATTTCAAAATTATATGTAATATTTTTATAGTGTACACTTATAATACTAATCATGTTTGTCTGCATTTCAAGTTTTTATTCCGTAAATAATAATTTAAATGTATTTTTCGATAGTTCTCAAGCAACGCGTGTGTATGTGTAAAATATTATAAATTGTTAAACTTTTATGATACATAATTCCGCTGAATAATCTACTAAATCCAAACATAAAGCCTTTTTACTATAGAGATTCTGAATTACTACGTGCCTTCTGCATAGCGTCATAACCGGACACAATACAATTCAAAGAAAAGGAAGTATAAAGCAGGCACAAAGACTACAGTGGACAAGAAACCTAAATTTTAATAAAGAAAGTAAACTCTGGATCCATGAATCAACCATTTTATAAAAAATATTATTTATATTATAATATTTATAGTATTAGTGCTATTTTTTTTATATTGCTTGAGAAATCAGGATTTTATTTATAAAGAATAAAACAATAAAATTTTGTTTATAAGATTTTATTTTGTAAAAATTAAAATTTAAAGTGTAAAGATTAATACAATTAAAGTCGTTATCTTTCTATCACAATCTTAATATATTATCTATTAAATTGTATCTTATCACTATAAAGGCCGAATACAATTTTGTTTATAGGCAAACACATGTATGTACAAAAGAAAGCCCTGACGTATAGTGGAAATTATATATTTTGCACATATTTTTCGGAAAATAAAGTCTTTCTTGTAAAATAAATTATTTGAATATACATATATTTAAATAATTTACTTTATATATAAAATGCATTTGCACGTCATCCGCAAAATATAGCGCTAATCGTACTTTCTCACAATTTTCTCTTCTTTCCTCGAGGGACCTGAATCATCTGTCGTAATCACTCTAACCATTATCTCCCCTCCACCCCCGGCCGCACACCTGTGAACAACTCAATGCTCTATGTTTCGAGGCACGAGGAGAAATTACCGAGCTTCTCCACCCACATTCCTACGATTATCCTCCCACAATTCGTAATCGCGCGGCAGGAAACCTAACGTCTCCGCCGAGGGTAGAAGCCACCAAGAACGTACGGCTCGCGCTCCCACTGGCTCTCATATGGGTAGGACGAATAGCATGATCCGTATCCTGCTATCTCTCTCATTGTCTCGGTGGACGGTCAGGACGGTGTCGAGACGGATGTGAGGAGTGCGCCGTCAGGAATCCATGGGGATTAGCGTAGAAATACGGCGCGTTAGCTGCATAACGATATTACGTAGGCGCGGTTTTTCATTATCTAATTAACTTGGTTAAACCTTGAAGTTTTAACCAATAAGCTTCATCTATGGCATCATCATGGCTGAAACTCATTGCATTTTTACGCAAAACATCAGGTTAGCTGTAACTCCCCACACTTATTTTTGGTTACCTTCTTCCTCACCTATTTGTGGAACCCTGTAACTTTGACACGCTATATCTCTGAGCAGAAAGCATATTTTTTAGATCTTAATATATGAAATCGATACTTCAGAGTCTGATAAAGACGATAAACGAGACTCGAATCAAAAATATTTTATTTTCAAGTAATTACAATTTTTCAAAAAAATGTGTTTAAAAAATTCGCAAAAAATGAGTAACGGAAGGTGGGGCAAGAAAGGGAAGGGAGGGAAGACGGAGTATCCCCTATATCGCGCGATTCGAATGCAGAAATCACAAACAAACATATGTGTTAGATACGGCTCCTCGGTCATTGAAAGTTACCTACGAGTCAGCGAAGAAGACAGCTGCGTTATTGAGATAAATTATAATTTATACTTTTTTACGATTTTCTTATAACTTTATCTCATTGTTTCATGCGTGACATTAGTATTAAATTTTAGTAATTCTCTTGTGAATGTATGTGTTTCTGAGATAAAATTTAATGGGCTGTAAGGTAAGAGTGTTATTTTCTACTTTTGTAAACAGTGTTTGAAATATTATTGGTATCATTTCAATTAGACGACAGCGGGCAAGAAGGAGATAGAACAGAGTAGTGTAACTGCGTGCAGCACGAGTGTGTATGTACCTATATCGTTATTGACCACAGCCATTCACAGCGCAGTATTTTTCATCGGACAGCCAATCATAGACGGCGATAATATGCACTATCGAGTGATATCGATATATCGACTAACTTTGTCACTATTGTTATTGCATAATTCGCCGGTTGACGGAAGAAAAACTTCCGAGACTAAATCATAATCTGCAAAGCAATAAAGGTAAGGTGTCTAAATCACTGGAAAAAAAAGACAATAACGAGAGGACCCTATCTTACCCAACCCGACGGGCAAGATGGGAAGAAATGCCTCTTTTTGGTTTTTATTAAATACATTCTATAATACTTAAAAATTTTATTTTAATGATAATTATTCTGTAAGACAAATGTCTAAAGATTATTATAAAAATAAAGATAACTCGTTAATTATGACAACCTAGCTTTTATTCATTCTCAAAGCTTAACTGCCCTGTCTTACTCCACCTTCCCCTACTTTATGGATAGTTAGGTTTTTTTTTAACCTCACTTCTAGTCTTCAAATTATAATATAAAAATGTTACAGCAATGTAAAAAATGGCATAGGGTATGTCGTACCCATGTGTGGGGACTAGAATTAAGTCTAACCATAAGTTAAGCAGATAATGAAAAACCAGGCTGTGCGTTAGGTGTTCGCTCGCAGGCGTTTCGTTTTCGTACCGGAAGTCACGGTACGCGGTACGGGGGTCGTGTGCGCGAGGCGTGGCGCCCGCATCGAGGTGACATTACTTCTTCCTCTCATTTATCCTTCCGTGACGCTTTCGGACGCCTCCCGGCCTCCCTCGAAGCGGCACGTGCTATTACCAAGGAGTGCGTTCCTGTTCAGAGAGTTCTTCTTCGAATAATCTCTCTTTCGGACTCTTCTCCGCACGCGCGTTCGATTGTTATCGTGGTTTTCAATCTCGGCTTCGGGACAGAGAGACGCGTGCGGATGCATAAAATCGGGGAGAAGGCGACACAGAGAACAGAGATCGAGTTCGTTGACCCGCCGCCGCGCCGCGCCGCCGCCACGCGCGCTTTGATACGGAAATTTTTCAAGTTCGGACAGAGAGGCGGGGAAACCTGTTGCTCCCGCGTAAAAAGGAAGTTGTTTGAACTCTCGTCGTGTAAAAAACAATTTTTTACAATGTGAAGAGAAAGATCTTTGCCAAGAAATCGGTTGGCTCTTATTACCAAATAAATAAACGATGGAAATAATATTAACAATACAAAAGGTTAGAAGGCTTCTTCGAATAGATCACAAAAGAAACGTACAATACCGACGTGAGTCGCCACGGTTAACAATGCGCGAGTTTAACAATACTCGTATATATTCAAAATACAGACGCAAACGTCTTGATCCTGGGTTCCTCAGTGAATAAGCAGCCAATAAAGCGGTATGGAAATAGGGTAACAGATAAAAAAATAGGCGAACCGACGTCTCCTTTGAACAATTGTGAACCATCCTGAATATAATCATCAAATAATAAAAAGGTAGATGGGAATCGAATGGGAAAGAGGTCGTCCAACTGTATTACAAATTATAAAAGCACAAAAAAATGTTCAAACATTGTCAAAATGTAAAAAATAATGTACACCAAAATGTACACCAAAATGTGTTCAGAAAAGGGAGATGGTGCAATAAAGAGACAAATAATAGTTGAAAGCAGCGTAAGAAAAATAATAATTTCAAATAAATAAAATCTAAAATATTTTGTCGTTACACATTATGTATTAAGAGACACAAATCCCATCGATTCTATTAAAATTAATTATTGATTATTGATCTATTAATATTGCCGACAGCTCTATACTGATTCTATTTTTTTTATAGCCGCAAGATACATGAATATTTTTACATTATTCTCTTGTAAAAGAAAGTTGTTTCGTCAACATTCAGGTTAATCGCTGGCATTTCGATGATACCCGCATAACTGAAGCCGGCAAAGATAAGATTAAGCCCGCATTTTTTTGTATTTACAGACAGGATGCGGCGGAAGCGGTGGAATTGGCGACGACCAATCCGGCGTCCGAGGATGTCTGCTCGGAAGGTTCCGATGTGGATTGGTCGTGGCTCGAGGAAGTGGAGTACCTACGAGCCGCGGAGTCGCTCGCGGCTGCTGGTAGTGCTGATGAACGTGGAGAACAGGGGGCGAAGGTGGGGGTGAGTGCGGTGAGCGGCACCCCCACCAATGGGAGCGCGGGACGCAGGCGCGGCTGCGAG
>QKQZ01013470.1:0-10854 GCA_003595255.1 Solenopsis fugax
AAAAAAAAGTTGTTTACACTTCGGCGCAATGGCATACACTGAATTTCAAGCTTGCTTATAGTAATTCCTTAAAGATGCGTTACCATCTTAAACTACACGCACGCAGTTCTGGTAACGCCATTTGTTGGAAAACAGCGAGAACTTATTCAAGGTCCTAATAGTATATTACAACTATTTTTTTTAGTTCTCTTAACTATTAACTTAGTTGCAATAACTATAATATAGTTTATAATTATATGTTATAATTCTATTAACAAAATTTGTATGGTTGTCCCCTTATAGTTGCCCCCACTACAATTTTTTCTCTCCGTGTAATAATTTTGATCATGATATTATACAATAAAGAGTAGAAAAATAGCGACAGAAATAATTATAATTACAAATTATCTTTTAAATAAACAATAATAAGTTAAATCGGACTGACGAAATTAAAACACAAGATTAGAAGGCTCATATCAGTCACAGCGGTTCTTATTGTTAGTGCCGAATAATAATTTTTAATTTTTACAATCTCCAACTTAAACTGTGCGCCGCATATTCGTCGGATTTGAAACAAAGTCATGAAGCTGGAATATGTAATGTTAATTTTAATTTAATATTAATATAAATTTTAGAAGCATATATAAGATCCCCCTCCCCGGAAAAACTATAAAGCATTTTATCTTTTAAATGGAACCAAAATTAGGCATCACATTCATAAGATTGTATAATTTTTCATATTAGTATGTATTTTGTATTGATCTTGTCTAATATTCCCCAGTCTATTTTTTTATTTTATATTATACGTTTATTGATATTTCATATAATTGTTATAGTTAATTCAATTGGATTGCGCACTGGCACATATTAAAACCGCTGTACACTGATCTAATCTAAGTGTAAAAATAAAACGCAAATATCTCTCGTATGATAAAATACATATTTTACCACATAGCACAATAAACATTGAGGATTTTGCAATTTAACCTGTTTATGGATTTATATTAACAAACATATGTTTTTACGATTTGTGTTCAATGGCTTTAACGTGCACCAATGCGCACTAGTGCATCCAATCGAATTCGCTATTTCTGTTCTTGTATTTTATTGTAATTTAATCTAAATTATTTAACATAACCGGAAATCATTCTATTTGCTTTTCAGATGAAATATATAGATGTTTTTAATTCAATAAAAGATTTGAATCTATTAAAATGGCAATATATTTTTCGATACACTGACAAAGAACTACGCGAAGATGTTAATTTCCGGTTAAAATCAAGTAATCGCGCAATCGTGAACGTTACATTGATCGAACACGTTGGATACTGTGAAAAATATCAACATTAACATAACAACGGCCACGCACGAGCGGCGTGTCGTTAATGGATTAAAGAGAGTAGGCGGTCGTACGTAACAGATAATATTAATCGCTGAAAAAACTCGTGGAATCGCTATATTTCCAACCTGCAGAATCGTGAAAAAGACAAGAATTTCTCGGTCAATTGTATTTAAATTGTGACGCGCTAGAATAATTATTTGTGCAAGAAACACTTCGTTTGTAAAGATGCTTAAGCTTTTCAATATTAACACATACTAATTAAAAAAAGGATGCATAATTTTTTTAATATTGCAGAAATTATTAAATACAATATGAGTCAATAATTATTCACAATAAAAATCCATTAATATTTTTTTACATTAATTCATATATCATTAAAAATCGATAAACAGTTTTTTCTCTATTGAAAAATATATTTATCGTTACAGCCTGCGTTTTACTCGTTGAACGTGGGATAGCTAACACAAATTGATTGTGTATACTGAAAGATGAAGGTAGAAACAAAAATAAGCGAGATAATAAAGATGGTTAATGGTGGACTGCATATTTATTCCACCCGAAGGATCGGGTGCTGTAAATGGGATTTGAAAAAAGTAACAAATGTCGGGTCTCCCGGATTAATTCTCCTAGATTAATCTCGCGAAAGCGAGAAATTGCGATACCAGAAGTACGCGTCGATTAATTATTAAAGCCGGTCTTAATAAACGCGTGAAAATACGAACCTGGAGATATATATGAGGGAGAGTTTCCTCTCGCGTATTTCAGGAAAGAGCGGGTTCCTCTGTGCACAAGGACTTGTTGACTCGGAAGACAAAGAGCCCCCACAAGAGGTGAAGGGGGAGGGGAGGGGAAGCGAAATTAGTTTGCGGCCACTGAGAACTTAGATCAAACCGTCAAACTCGAGCTCGACGTAACTGGTCTCGCGTGCAATTAAAGCTCCAACGCAGTTCGAGCCCGAGGAAAAGCTCGGCTTTTCTCCCCGCGAGTCGAAAGAGCGACGTCGAGATCGTGAGGAAAAGTCGCGCTACGACCGCCAACTCGTGATTCTCTAATTACAGAGAGAGATTCGATTCTCCTCTCTATTCTTAACACAGTAACGAGGATATTTTACGGCCATCGAGATTAAAGGATTTTCGTACATCTCAGAGAGAGAGAGAGGAAAATCTCCACTCCGTTCCCTCCTAAAATTAAGCGAAAATTGCTAGAAATTCAAAAGATTTCGGAGACCACTTAAATTATACATTCGATGATCTAATCGTCGTAAACGATAGAATCCGCGCGCTTGTTGAGCACTCGTGTGCGACAATGAGTTCCAATGAGGTGGGGACTGAAATTTTTGCCCGTCGCATTGTTTTCCATGACGCGAGATACGGGCGGATGCCAGCGATCGAAAAATGCAGTGCGGGCCTTCTTCCCTTTCATTCATATCGCATCGCCTCCTCTGTGCGCGCGCGGCGAGAAAAAAATTACACGTTGTTAGCGCGTAATCGAACCCACGTTGTTCCCCAGCCAGCCGCACCGCGCCGGCCGGGGCAACGGATGCAACCGCCTATGCGCCTCTCCCGCGAATCGAATCGACTGGGATTGCCTCGGGCAATTTCGCCGTCCCGCGCGCGCTTTTCGTACGAGAGAAAGTGGAAAATATAGTATATTAATCGCAAGAGGATCCAAGCAGTTTAACCTTCCTTTCGTTCGGTCGTACTCACGATTGCGTACACTGAGAGAAATGTTTCGTAAAATCAACCAAAAGGGTAAATAGTGATCAAATGAATTTTACAGTGATAGTTACTAAATATATAGTTGTTTTGACCAAACAATTTGTACACTGAGAGAAAAAATTGTAGTGATGGCAACTATAAGGGGACAACCATACAAATTTTGTTAATATAATTATAATATATAGTTAAGTGAACTATATTATAGTTATTGCAACTAAGTTTATGGTTAAGAAAACTAATAAAAAATAATTTGTAATTACTATATTATATAGTATAATACAACTATTTTTTATTAGTTCTCTTAACCATTAACTTAGTTGCAATAACTACAATATAGTTCACTTAACTATCTATTATAATTATATTAACAAAATTTGTATGATTGTCCTCTTATAGTTGCCACCACTACAATTTTTTCTCTCAGTGTAGCCTTAACCAAATAATTATTGTCATACAACAAATTACAAAAAGTTTTGTTAAATGTAACTAAGTTTTTGGTACCAGTAACTATAAAATTTATTTGATCACTATTCCACCAAATGATTTCTCTCAGTGTAAGGAAAGTGAGGACTCGTTTGTCGCGAGACGATCAAGAGACGCGGTCGTGCCTCGCGCCAAGTGAACACGCAGCATAGAGAGACCGCGTTTTTATTAACAATAATAACGCGTATTAACAGCAACACCTCAATTGTGATACAGTTTCGATATTGTGTAATTTCACGTTATGTATTATGCATTTATTATATTGCTACAGTACGAATTATTGATGTTAATTAATTTAATGCATCACGTTATCATAATGTATTAAACGCATACGATTATATCACGTTCGGTTTGGCCACATCGAATGATCAGTTTGGTCAATCGAATTAAAATTCCGTCGTAACGAGATATCGCAGTCACGAGGAGAGGTGTTGCCGCGGAAATTAAGAACAAGCACGCGGATCGGGGCGATTGTTGCGGGCAGGGGAAGAGGATGGGGGGGTAGCATCCGCGACGTTACGAGGAAGTTGCAGTTATCAGTTACATGCGACATTGTAAACGAGCGACGGACGAAGCGGGGGTGGGGGTAGGGGATGGGATGCATGAGTAGCGTGCAGTCGGCGGCGACCGCAGCCGCTGCTAATGGCGTACTATCGACGTATCAATGGCGTGCTGC
The DNA here is from genome assembly GCA_003595255.1 of Solenopsis fugax. Taxonomy (NCBI): domain Eukaryota; kingdom Metazoa; phylum Arthropoda; class Insecta; order Hymenoptera; family Formicidae; genus Solenopsis; species Solenopsis fugax. The sequence continues at coordinate 4,199 of QKQZ01013470.1, forward strand.
GGCTTGCGCATTAATAATACACGTGATTACCATCGAGCGAACTCATCCCGGGCGCGCCACCATGGCGTATTCATGGCGTTCACCGGCCGTCCCGGATGGAGACCGCCTCCGCCCGATCAGAACCGGACCTGTCGTCGCCAGGCTAAACAAGTAAAAATCATAATCCGCGGCCCAGGGTGCAAGCCACCCTGAATGAGCAACCAGAAACCTGACGGAATGCCCATGCAGTCCACTGAGAGAAATATTTGGTAAAATCAACCAAAGTTTGGTTGAATAGTGATCAAATGAATTTTATAGTGATAGTTACTAAATATATAGTTGTTTTGACCAAACAATTTGCAGCCTTAACCAAATAATTATTTTCATACAACAAATTACAAAAAGTTTTGTTAAATGTAAACTAAGTTTTTGGTACCAGTAAATAAATAAAATTCATTTGATCACTATTCTACCAAACGATTTCTCTCAGTGTCGACTATTGAGAAAACGCATTTGCTTTGCATTATTGCACACGCGTATCCAATCCCAGCCTGAAATTTCGAATATTTCGTCTTTTTTTCTTTTCATATCGTTTTAACAATAATGTCGCGACTTGGCTTGGGATTAGGATTAGAGTTGAGATATGAGGATATAAAGAAATTCGCAAGTGAATAAGAAACATCAGATACTATGAGATACACATATAGGAAATTGATGACAGAGCAATGATGTAATTGCGATGCAAATGTAATATTAGTTAGAGGAGGGTTGGCAGCATCACCATCGGCAACATAATCCCTTCCGCCTCCCTTTCCCACGATTCTATTCGGCTCTGCGGTCGCCGGCGATTTCTGGGTTCGTGGCTGCACAAGCTAATCGGGAGTCGCTCCTTAATTAGAAATTAGGCGGTCTCATTCGATGGCCCTCTGCCCCCTCCCCCCCTCCCCGCCCCTCAAACTCTAGCGTCGGGGAGCCGCGCTGAATTTTTCATGCGGACGAAATTAGAATCGATCGCCGGCGGCAGGGGCCGCGGAATTAAATCGCGGGGACAGCGCGGAAGGGGCGAGCGGGGGCGGAGGGGTAAAAAGTCAGTGGCGGTCCATCGATGGGGTGTCCGCGACCGCGCAATTTGCGTCCCCGATTATTTATTTGTCGGCGCAATTAATGTCGTTCCTGCTGCGAAAAATTTATCGATCCGCGTGTCCATACGTTACTTGTTTATCAACGAAACATTCACTTGTTTGTCTGTTTATTGATGGATTTATGATATCATTTATTAACTTGGTTAGCCACTTGTTTATTTACGGATTTATCTATTTATTTAATTACGCGCGCGCGTGTGTGCGTATGTGTGCAAACTATTCTACTACTTCTATAGTGACTAGTCAATCGGCCAATTTATTCTATTTTGTTTATATTTATTCCTACACTGAGAGAAATCGTTTGGTAGAATAGTGATCAAATGAATTTTATAGTTACTGGTACCAAAAACTTAGTTACATTTAAAAAAAACTTTTTGTAATTTGTTGTATGAAAATAATTATTTGGTTAAGGCTACAAATTGTTTGGTAAAAACAACTATATATTTAGTAACTACTACTATAAAATTCATTTGATCACTATTCAACCAAACTTTGGTTGATTTTACCAAACATTTCTCTCAGTGTAACTTTGCTTTTTCCTTGCCAAAGGGATTTTTAGTCTCTGGAAAGTGCACGTGCATTTCTATCGAAATATCTTGTGGATATTATCACAACTGGCAGAACAAGCTTAAGCAAAATGAAAAGAAAAAAAAAAAAAGAGGAGAAAGACAGAGGATCGCAAAGCATAATTACATAGTCATTAATTAATATAACAATGACTATGTAATTAAAGAGAAGCTCAGTGGTCCCCGAAATGCGACAGAAGCTCACCAGAAAAAAGAAAGAAAGAAAGAAGAGAAGAGAGAGGGGAATGGGAACACGTGCGTAAGAGAACTGATTTATCGCTCGCGCTGCTTCGATCGAATTAACTCGGAAGATCCCGTTCACCTAAGGACTCATCGATCGATCAACCGCTCGATCATACGGACCGTGCTGAATGGCGCTCGCAAAGAGACGTGTACTCTGACGAGTAATCCCATAGGAGCTTTGTCCTGGCTACTGAAATAACTTCCTGCTTTACTGTCGACCGGAAAATTATCTCGTAATGTCTACTGCTCTTACGAAGGACGAGTATCGTAGAAGGATTTTTCATGAAGCACAATTTCCTAGTATTAATACGATATATTTTTAGTGAAAAGCGTCTTTTTTTGCGGAAACAATCTTTCGTTCTTGATCATTCCATTCATTACTTTTTCCCAAACGTCGTTCTGATAGGAATACTAAATAACGTAGTAATATAGAGAGAAGAATAAAAGAGGGAAAACGGCTTTCTTAGAAGTAGATTAGAAAATAGGATTTTTTTGAACGGCGGAGTAATTCGCGATGGAGAGGAATTCCGTCTCCCTTAAGAATCTCTCTGGAAAGCGAACTCGAGGAGAATCGCGTTCGTGACCTGCGCGAGTTTTAATTGCCCGGCGATTAAAAGTTTCCGTGTCGTTCGAGAGACGCTCGTTCCGAGAGATCGAGCGTTGCGTGAGAGAGCGATACTCTTCCGCGAGAGCCCAGGAAATTCCGCGGAGAGTGGAAATACTTCCGAGGCGCCCTATCGAAACATCGCAAACACACCGGGGACTAAAGAACAATCTAAAAACTTTAGATTAAAATCGAGCAAATTAATTAGATTCAGATAGGATTCGATTTTACTTCGGGAAATTATCGCATCCGTCGCGATCGTAATTCGGAAACTCGAGAACCGCGAGAGAAGTCTCTGCAGGGGGATAAAAAAAAAAGAAACGAAAATACCTCGATAGGAGAATTCACCTGTCCGGAAATCTCTATGCTGAGATTTATCTTCCGCGAGTCCTAGAGTACGAGCGTTTAGAAAAGGATACATCTCTTGGAAGAAGTCCAGATGCGGCGGCTGAAGGATATCCAGCGCGGAAAGGACCTGCAAAAGAGACGGGAAGAGATTGAGTATTCCATTCTTTGACTGGACGGAAGAGAGAGCGCGATTGATCCCGCTTTTTTTCATACAAAAAGTGGGATCCAGTAGGCAGAAAGAGGGAGAAGACAACGCGGCCTCGTCCTCGGGGGAAATAAAACGCGGAAATTTCCGAGACGCCCATCGTGCAATTTATATACGATCCATCTCGTATGTTCGTCTAGATATTCAATGCCAAATAGTGTAGTATCTGCTTGCAACGAGGCGTATTAAACAAAATCTCTGACATATTTTATTATTGAACAGCAATTATTATATTATTTTCATAAAATATTATGAATATAATAATATTTATTAAACTTTTGAATGTTAAAAAATGTGTTAATGTCTAAAAAAATAAATTTTAAATTTATCGTAAAACAAATATACAAAAGAAGATTTGATTTTTCAGTGAAATAATGGATAATTAACAACAACAGCTTAATAACTGTTGAAATTATTACAATGGTAAGGTACAATAAGTAGTCGTTATAAAATATTATTCGAAAATTGTATAGAGATATATAGAGACTCGATATCGACTTTATTTATCGTCGACAGAATTACATCTATTTTATTTTTGTGCTGTTTCCATCAGTATTTCTGTTTTTCTTTTCCGCATTTATTTATCGATCACATACATGTTTGACGTGACAAATACAATGCTACTCACGTTATCATGTTTGAAGAAGCAAAGCATTTTCAGCTCCCTGAAGACTCGCTTGCTGCTCACGAGACTTTGAAAGACGTTCGGCAGTTTTTTTAAGGCTACTCTCCTACCATCCCTCGGATCCGTGACAGCCCTGGAAATCACAAACAAAACAATAAATTTACAAATATGTTCTTCCATCTTGTTGATCATATAACTGCGAAAGATATATTTTTACAGAAAAGAAATACGTCTCTTTATCGTATTTATTAACATTGTCACATGTTCGTACACAAGAGAACACTGAGAGAAATCGTTTGTTGAGATCAACCAATGTTTAGTTAAATGATCAAATGAATTTTGTAGTTACTGGTACCAAAAACTTAGTTACATTTAACGAAACTTTTTATAATTGGTTGTATAAAAATAATTGTTTGGTTAAGGCTACAAATTGTTTGCTCAAAACAACTATTATTTTGTATATAATTATAACTATAAAATTCATTTCATTACTATTTAACTAAATTTATTTTTTTGGTTGATTTCAAACATTTTTCTCAGTGAAGAGTGATTGAATAGCCATAATCAAATCTTGTTATAGCTAACAAAAGCAATTATTTCATTTTTCCTTTTTATTCTCTACTATTTAGAATATACATATATTTATTTAGAAATTATAATAGGCTACTACTACGTTGAGAAAAAAAAATGTTAAAAACTAAAGTATTTAGTCCGATACGATCAACTAAACATTGAGTTGATTCAACAGCTATTTAGTTGTACAAAAAAAGGCATAGTTCATTCATGTCAACCATTCAAATTTTTTAACCAAGACTTAATTAAACCAGCTCAATATTTAGTTTAGTTTTTCAACAAATTTTTTTTCTCAGTGTAGTGAAATAAAATATCTTGAAGATCTAAAGATTCCAAGTTATCCGCATAGACAAAGTATGAAGAGAAAGAAAACTGAGTTATATTTCAAGAATCTTCCATCCAATTAGCATCCAATTATAAATACGATTCGAAATTTAAAAGGAAAAGGCGAACAGTATCGGTTAATCCTGATTTTAACTGAAAAGAAAGAATTCGAGGAATATTGACGAATGATCAGCTAAATAATGTCCGGAACTCGCGTCGATGATACCGCCGGAAACACAAGCGAACGACAATTTAACCCCTTCTCCCTTTCTATCGGTCTCCCCCTAGCCCTAGGCCAGATTCGAGAATAATTATTATCCCAGCAATTAGTCCGTTTACGGCTACGGGTTCGATTTCATTGTCGAGTGTTGTTGTTACCGCAAAACCGACGATTCCGATTCACGAGAATCGAAGGGAAAAGCAGAAAGAGAGGGAAGGGCTAGAAAGAGAAAGATAGAGAAAGCATGCGATGCTGTCGAAATCCCATTTTCGGTCGTGTGCCATAGCATCTGCCCAGATAGATAAAGTAATTCCCCGTATTTGACGGGGATGAAAGAACGAGAGTCAGTGAAAACGATATCCCAATCTGCAACAATTACACTCGCCTATCAATGTAAAAAATAGTATACAACATAGACCAGATATAGATGTATTCCTAGAATTGAAAGTATTCATTTTTATATATAACAATCACGATATTTAATTATACGTATGTTAATCATTAAACATAGAAATCAAACGAAGAAATAAAGTTAGGGGAATTTTATTTCTACAATAAATCATAACAATTGGCAATCCTGTGATTTACCATCCATCACATCGTCCCAGCAGATGTCGTCAACTTTTTGTGATTTATTATCACTTTTACTATTAATTCTTATACATTACCGCGGCCATTCAGCGGCTGTTTACTTCGGGCATTTATGCTTTATACCGGTTTTATATAAGGTTTTATGTAAGGTAGACGGGAGTGACACACAAACACACACACACACACATACACACACGCACGCAAATCTCTCGTACTAATCAGGTCGAAGTCGTTAACTTCGTTATGGCACGCTAAATCGATTCGTTCGCACGAGACGGCTGACTCTCGGTGTAGATTTGCGCGACACATTTATGGACCGGGACTCGACAAAATAAACGAGGCTGTCGATGAGCGACCAAAACGGGCCCATTACCTCGAGTGCCGTCTCTTCAAGTCCCACTCATATGTATTTCCAACCGGTCAGATCTGTTCGTTGCGCCATCGCTATGATTTCGCGATAGTCGAACCGAAGGAGCAAAAAATTGCGGAAGTTCTTACGTTTGCGAGTTTTGGATTCGTCAATGGAGGAAGTGCAGGGTTATAGACACAGACAAATATGAATTCACTTATCCTGAAGAGATCTTTTTTGTAAAGGCATGAAAAAAACTGGTGTAAAGTGCAAAGTAACGTGTATCTCCTATAACGATGAAAGGAGAAATGGAATAACCGAGATCGGTTGCAATTGTTGTCATTAATAATGTTCTTGTATTTTCATTTAAATTATTCACTATAATTAATGATATTTACAAAGCGCGCGCGCACAAGTTTGAAAGCTTAAATAAATAATATTTCAAATATTGAACGTTATTGCCTGTATGTATATTAAATATACATACATAAATTAATTAAATTCAAATTACTTGATGATACTCTGACAGAGTTCCGATTTTCGGCTTAGCCAAGAAGACATTCAATGAGTGGAGGATCGAGAAAAAAGAAGCCAAGAGCATTTTTCTAAGATACAAGTGACAAGATTAAAATTTTCGACAAAAGTTCCTGTACCCATCCTGATGACATCGACGACGCGGGTTTCCCGAAAGACTTTCCCTGACAAGAGTATCTTCGATCCGATTCACCTGCAAAAATTGGCGTACGAGGACGTTAATTACATCATCGAGCTTCTTCGAATAGCCGGGTCGAGGGAGGGAAAGGGAGGGAAAGGGAGGGAATGAGAGGAAGGGAGGGAGGGAAAAAAAAGAGGTGAACGAGCCGTCGCGAACTGGCGAGAGATTAAGG
>QKQZ01013480.1:0-12895 GCA_003595255.1 Solenopsis fugax
ACATAATTTTTCCAACTTGTCATGCTCGGTTAATTGACCTTCTTATATTTGTTATTATTGTCACTACTGCTATGATCCTGAATTTCATACTTTCAAGAATGAAGCGAAGGTAATTAGGTACACACGTCATTCAAAGCTTTGAACCGCGCTCTATTACGAAGTTCCAGTGTACACATACAATGTAATTATATTACAGTATTACTTTAAAATATTTAAAAAATTTATAAGAAATATTTTGATATTTAAAAAATACATTATTAAGGATTAAATAAGAAATTTATTTGCGTGAAATTAATGAAACTTACTGTGCCATTTTCTCAAATTTCTGTTGAATCATTACTTCGCGTGATTCACATATTGCAAAAGGTTTTTTATTAAAAACGCTGATTATCATCATAAAATTTTTTCGCTTTATCCACATGTAAACTTGTTTACAACCTGCGACGAATACGGTCAACATAATGTATAACGAATCTGTAAACTCGTCAGAGTTTTCAACGTTCAGTATGATGTTCACAAATTGAGATAACGCAAATAAGTATAATGCGGAGAGAAGAAACATTGCATATGTTTTATAAATTATATGTTTAAATAACGATGTCCATGAATCTGGTTGCCAGCATCCAGCAAATGTACAAATTTGAAGTGTAACTTTCAGCACCATCATTTGAACCTTCCTAATTTTACGGTTTTGTACACCACACACAATTGTTATTAATATTTAATAATTATTTTTTAACATTTTATAGAAACATTTTTGTATTAAAAATAAAGATCATATACATATATTCTAGAAATAAAATAAATTTATTGAAAAAATTAAAAAGGCGTGTCACAAAAATTAAAATTCTATTTCTTAATTTGCCCAATAAAATCTTGTTTGCGATTAGCATGAAGTATATTTTATAATATTTATTTTATTAGGACCTTGAATAAGTTCTCGCTGTTTTCCAACAAGTGGCGTTACCAGAACTGCGTGCGTGTAGTTTAAGATGGTAACGCATCTATAAGGAAGTACTATAAGCAAGCTTGAAATTCAGTGTATGTCATTGTGCCGAAGTGTAAACAACTTTTTTTTCATAGTGTTAAAAATGTCGAGTTTCGTGCCAAAAAAAAGAGTATTTGCGGCGAATTTTACTGCACTACTTTATTCAAAAAAAATCTGCAGCTGAAGCACATAGAATTCTTGTTGAGACTTATGGCGACCATGCTCTGTCGGAAACAACATGCAGAGATTGATTTAGACGCTTCAAAAATAATGATTTTGATGTTGAAAATAAAGAACGCTCTGGCGCACCAAAAAAGTTTGAAGACGAAGAATTGGAGGCATTACTTTATGAAGACTCATGTCAGACGCTAGCTGAACTTGCAGAATCATTAGGAGTTGTTTTTTACGACTTTTTTTAAATAAAGCATTAATTTTCACGAAAAAACAGCGAGAACTTATTCAAGGTCCCAATATAAATATATTTTCCTTAACATAATATTACATTATAATTTAACTTAAAAATATTTAATATTAAATATTGTTAAATAATGTTAAACTCTCGAAATGGTCAAAGATAATCAAAGAGCTAGTGAGAGTGTTTACGCGGTACTCAATGCATAAGCTTCTTCTTATTCAAAATTACCAGTTTTATTTTAAATCCAACATTTTGAACGTTTCAGGCCATTCTCAGCATACCAAGTACAAAAAACATAGATCTTTTAAGTTTCCATAACAAAGAGCAATTATATCTCTTCGATACTCATCCAGTTGCGTTAACACATGGTTTGACAAACGTTCAAGATCATGTTGGATTTAAAATAAAGCTGGTAATTTTGAACAAAAAGAAACTTACGCACTGAGTACCACGCGGATACCCTCATTAACCCTTTGATCTTTTTAAATGAAATATTGATATATTGATTTAATTTATGTTATATTATTGAATTTTTATTAAGAACTAATTAAAATTCTGTTGAAACAAATTAATATATATTAAATGAGAAACACAAATATAATTTATTATGTAAATAGGTTATTAAACAATATTAATTTTGAAAGTACTTTATAAGATTTTCTGACGTTAAGCTTTGTATTTGCGTATAAGTTGTACAATGCACTCACAAAGCACCTCTGGTCTCTTTGCACAATAAGTTACTTACATCTTTATACAATCTGTCACTTTTAAATTAATTTAACTGTTCATGTAATTTTTAAAAACATTGTCTAAACTTCCGTCGTGTCTCAAATAAAAATAGATACGAGAAAATGGATTTGAAAGAGAAAAAATGACTCTGTCTTTAGAATATATCGGAACTTTCTGATAATGATTCACTACTCGTTATCTCTACCTCTGTTATTATTTTAATATCCATACACACAACTTGCGTTGCCATCCTCGCGAAATAATATCTTTGCGAAATAAAATGTGAAATTGTTTCGGTATACATATCATATTAGAAAATTGTATAACGTACCATTATTTTCATAAAGACAGCGAGACAGAAAGTAGACAGACATATGGCAAGGCAAGTTCTTTGAATTCTTAATAAATTATTAGTCATCAACTGTTTGCAGAATACTTTAATATAAATTCTTCATTGTATATGTGTATATTAAAATATTATACCTGTTACTTTCTATTGCACTGTCCATAATTTTATCAGATATATATTTTCGAATGTCAGTTAATGAATCATTATCTACAATTTACTTGTATAAAATTTTAATACCAATAGTCCATACATTCAGTTCCACAAATATTCTGTTTTTGTTATCCTCTTGCGTGTGGCTTGACATATATCGAAGCATATTATAACGTATTTTCTGAGCACATGTCATAACGCATTTCCATATTGATTCTTACTTTTACTCTCTGTTATATCGCAAACTTATATAAATGAGGTAAGAAAAAATGTTCAAGTTTAAATGCAGATTTGTTACATACACACATTTGTTACACACACATACAGATCAATGATATAAAGCAAATTAAAATCTTTTTATTAATATATTTGATATATATGTATATAATTTATACATCTTATAGGGACTACTGTAATATCAAATGTTATGGTATAATAGTTACTTAAAATAAAAAGTTGTTAGTTTTAATATAAAACACATTTGTAAAAATATCGAATAAATAAAATATTATCCATACATGCACACACACTAAAACGTATATAATTATTTTATTTATAGTGTCAGTATTAATACAAACATTTTGAAGTACTGATGATTAAAATACTGATGAGATGTTTCAACTAACATTTTTATTTTCTCTAAAAATGTTTCTATAATGTGCAATAATTTTTCAAGACGCATCAATAAAAACTTTTATTAAAAATTTTGTATATCTAAGCATTATCTTGTTGATACCGAGATATAAGAAGTATTAATATTTATTTCTGCATTTCAACACTTCTTTCACGTGATTTGGTAACAAATTAAAGTGAACAATAACAATTTTTATTGATTAATTAGGCTATTCATTTGTTTGATGTAGCAAATTGAAAACCGAATACGACATCTTAAGCAACTGTAAAAAATTATAAGTACAAAAGTTATTTTTTAAATAATTGCAAAATTTATTAATAATATTTATCTTAATTGTTTGATACTGACAGCTACAAACGAATCAAGATTCATCGTAATTATGTACGCGCTAGTAAATTCGATGGGCGTCATCGCGCGCTTCATAATTAACAAGAGATTTCTCTTGTTGCTATTGCTAAGCGCTGGCCATTCTATGTCAAAAATGCTATTGGCCAATTGAAGGCTCTACAAATAAAAATGTGGTATGTTTTATACAAGATTAATAAAAAGTATTACATTTCTTTTATCTCAACTAGACTAACTTCGGTATATGCGCCGCATCTATCACAAACTTAATTTATCGAGTATTACTTACTAATATGTTTAAAATAAATAAGCTTTATATCAATAAAATCTGTATCCACTAAAAAATTAGAATAATATTTATTTTCCTATATTAAAAAAAAACTTTACTTTTAAAAACGCTTGCATTTGTGCAGCACATCAAAAAGAGCGGGATATGTGATCATTCATGAGAAAATCAAACTGAACATATAATACAAGAATTAAGCACTTATATTTTAATATACTCCATTTTGTATTCTCTTTCTACACTTATGTATCACGAAACCACTAAGCCTTTTACACTCCTAGAGAGAAAGTAATCATTTTATGCAGGTATAATAAATCGCCATACTGCTGACAATATTGATAAATGGCTGATTCAACTCACGATAGTTTTTTTAATGTTAATAGTAAAAAACTAAAACATAACATAATACTAATATATGACATAAAGGCACATGACAGAGTGCTTACGTGTAAATTATTCTTACTCCTATTTTTTCTGACTTTCGCGGCATAAATTCTCGAACGACATAAATACCGAAGTTACCCTATTTATCTTTTTTTCAGCTTTTCAATACATATAGCAATACTGTTAATTCTATTTTAAATAATATTTATTTTATTATATAAATATCAATTTAAATAAGATTTACTTTTAACTTGACTTCGTTTCCAAACCAGCACAAAATGAAAATTTGCACTAATATAGCACTCGTATACATCATCAATGGAATAAAGCTCATGTAATCAGTTGCCATAGCTATACGATATAAGTTTGAACACACTACCAGCATGCTCACAGCAAACTGGATAGCGATTATTTTCGCGAACATATTATTCACTGTATATGCGTATCTGCGATTAGAGATAGAGAAGAAAAAATTTTTAATTTATATCTTTTTACTCTCTCATTTCGTGTTTTATTTAATTATTAAGTTTACGTTACTTAATTTCAATTACTCATTTAAGATAAAATATTTAGAACATTTTAGGTTTTCGTACTTCATTTTCTACAAATTACTATTTTATAATTTGTATTCCTTCAATGAAAATTTGATAAATATTGAAAAGAACGGACCTATCTCTAGGTAACCTTCAGCATGATATATGTTATCAAGGTCATGACTCTAAAAAACATTTAAAAAGTTTTATTTGATGTTCGTTGTTTAAAAAGTTATGAATAAAATAAGATTCATAAATAAAACCTAATTTTTGTACACAAGATATACATTTAATTATAAGAAGTAAACACATGTGCAAAGTACACATGTGGGCGCAAAAAGGATTCCGCTCCCCTTCCCCTGTGGGAGGGCTATACCGAAAAGATATAACCTAATTCAAACTTAATATTAGTTTCAAACACTTCAAATAAAAAAATCGCAACTTGGTCAAACAGGATGTGGTCAATTGGGATATCCGCTCATGCACAAAGATTGGCAGGGTTCCCTCAGACTCTATTGTGGTAACTATATATGTATACGAAAAATAAGTGTGTATATATACCTAGAGTTAATATCATCTTAATGACGTGTCTAACATCGATAAAACATTATTAAAACGTCTGACATTTGACATCAGCTTGTTTTCTGAGACATTTATATTGTCAACTTTTTTGTTAATAACTTTTTAATAAATAACGGACTAAAATCTTTTGAATGTTACTCAGGGTCATTATCTTGACAACTAAATCAAGGTCATAAGAGTTGGGTCCATTATTATCAATAATTTACCAAAAATTTTATTAAGTTTATAATCATTATTTTTAGTTACGAAATATATATTCAAATATTTAAATATTAAAATTTTTTAATATTTAATAAATGTAGGTCCATATTCAGAACGCTTTTATAAAGATGTTAGCGCATTATTACGCGTTCTATCTTTTCATACGTGAAACAAGAATCCGTAAACAGCACAGTTAACATCTTTAGAAACTCATTCTGAATACGAATCTTTATCTTTACAAAAATTTTTTTTTATTCTTTCACCAATCAAATTCTATTTGGAATTCAACAAAGATCAAAAGATTTTTTAACTGTATTCGTTTTTCTTTATTTTATTTCTGTGCAAAGAATCTCTAGATCTTTGACTTTCTTTTCGAAAATCGGAAATTATTGCTGACTTCTTCTATTGTTATAGAAAAATTAGTTTAAGACTTGTATTTGTTTAATTCATTTTTCTATTTAAAAAACAAATAACAATTACAATCTACATTTTACGCGTAATTTGTTTGTTTTAATTGGAAGAAAAAATTAAAATTTTGTTTTAAATACAAAACTATTTAAATAAACTAACTCAAAAATGCGGTTGTGGTGACAAACACAGTCACGCAGGCTATTTTGATCATGCGTGAGTTTTGTCAATCGATATCCCAGAATTTCAAACTGGCAACAGATGTGCAACAAGAATCCACAAAGTAAGCTCTCGCAAGCAACATTTACTATACCAGAGGTTGACATAGCTATTAATTGGTGAATGTATACAACAAAGTATATGGCAGGAGATGAGTAGTCAAACGGTATCCATGTCTTGTATGTCAAATTTCTTTTCATAAAGTCTGTGGAGACAGACATCAATATTATCGATGTTATCGACATCATAACGACAGTTAAATACCTTCGCGTATTGTTCCTAAAAAATAATGATAAAATTTGTTGTAATTTAGCGAAATTATCTTATCTTCTTTTTTATATTTCTACTATTATTTATATTTATATATGTTTTTTAGTTTCTTGTTTGTATTTATAAATATAAAAGTATTGTACAAAAAATTTTAAAAATGACAATGTAAAAAAATTTACTATTTGTATCGAGTTATGTAATAAATACGTTAATATAATTACTACAAAGTATTTAAAAACTCAAGGCCAAGTATTTTGCTATATATTTAGAACTTTATTATCAAGAAGTAACTAATGTATTTAATTGCACAATCTAATAATGAAACTTACTGTATCATTTTTTCAAATTTTTCCTGAATTATTAGTTCGTGTGTTTCATATGGTGCAAAAGGTTTCTCAATAAGAACGTTTATTATTGCCATAACATTTTTGTGGTCTACCCACATATACATCTGTTTGTAACCTGCTACGAGTATCGTCAACATCATGTATAAGGCATCGGTAAATTCATCAGAATTTCCAACATTTAATATCATATGTACAAATTGAGAAAACAGAAATATATATAATGAGCTGATCAGAAATATTGCGTAAGCCTTATAAATTATATGTTTAAACAGTGATGTCCACGTAAGCGGCTGCCAGCATCCAGCGAGCGCGCAGATTATGAGTGTAAATTTCATCAAGCGCATTTGAGCTTCTTTTTAATGCAAATTAGCCTATACAATTTGCTGTTAACATTACATTATTGTTTAGTGTGGTTAAAATGCTTCTTTCTTATGGAGAAAGAAAATGCTAGGATTATATAATTTAAAGAAGAAATATTGTTTTTTGAAATCTATTTTAAAACCTAATTTTTGTACTATTTTTTAATTTAAGATTTAATTAAAATGTTTAATATATGTCACATATTGAAAAGTTGTAAAAATATTTTTTCCGAGGAAAAAAGTAATTTTTAAATTAGGCAAAGAATTTTATTATGTAAAGTATATGTAAATCATATGCTAATTTAAAAATAAACTTTAATTAATTGTTGTATTAATTTTTTATTATATACTTGTATATTTTTTATTATAATGCACTTACAAATATTTTCCAACTGCTCTATTTAAGAATTTACACTACTTGTTTGCTTCAACTATCACATTGTCAAAACTAACTGAAACTGCTCAGGAACATTATTTGATTAATTCTTCGTTTCTCCTCAAGCGATAACGGAAAAAAAACATCTCTCGTATCTCTCGATTTTCTAATTGTGATATTTCTATTCGTTTTACGTATTCATATCCCTATTATTATTATAATAAGGAACTAGTAACGTTCTGGAGAAATAATATTTTCATGAATCAAGATTGCACGAGATTGTTTTGCGATTATGCTTTATTAGAAAATTATACATAATGTACATCTATAAATATTTTTATAAAGACGACAGGACAGAAGAAACAGACAGATATACAGAAGAATAAATTCTTTGAATTGTCCTCAGCATTATTCGTCTTCTATTTCCACGGTTATGTTTCCTTCAATATGGTTTATTCTTGGTACATTACAAAATATTTTCTATGCCTGTTTGCAAAATTATTACCTTGGTTGTTGCGAAGGGAATCGTTAGCTATAGTTCAATGACAATGAAATATTAATGTTGATGGTCCGTAACGCACGGTTAGGTACTAGTACACTTTTGTTATAGCGTGATGTCTACAATCCGCTGTTACATGTGAAAATATCATCACGTACTTCGTTGAATACTGACTTTTACGTTTACTCTTCAGCAAATATGTACAGGTAAGCAAATAACTTTAATTCTTAGTCAAAAGAACTAAAAATATTAGTAGATATGCACAGAAGTTGTAACATAATTGTTCTAATATATTTATTAGTGTTTATTTTTCTCTGTATTTTATTTTTCAATACAATACATATTATAATAAAATATCCAGACCATATATATTTGTATCACAAAAAACATGGTTAAATAGAAACATCGAAAATAACAGTTCATAACAATTCTACTTTTGATATGATATATTCTTATAATGAAAATTCCTTATAATATAATTCTGTAATTTTGTTTCTCGTTATAAGTATATGCCTAATGTCATTTCTTACACGCCACAAATTTTAAGGGGAATGGAGAGGTTAGAAATTTAAAATTTTATTTTTGGTTTTTTTACATTCCGATAGGATAATTCTTCAAGAATATTTCCCTGTTTATTTTTTTTTATGAAATTCGTAAAATTGAGCCCAAAATGAGGCAAAAATGTGAGGTCGTGTTCAATCAGCAATAGTCGGTCCACGAGCAGATCTACTATCAATAGTGTTTCGTTTTTGTATTACAATCATTTTTTTCTCGTATTAAGGTTTTTTGTGTTTCTAGTGTGTAAAAAAATGATACTTGTTTATAATTTAAAAAAAATGATGTTCTGCGATTACTGCTACAGTGAAAGCTGACTTGGAGATGTCATTTTACAACATGCACAACTTATAAGCTTATATATCATTTTCTAATAAAAATTTTCTTTCCAAACTTTATTCTTATCGAAAGTGCACTTTTCACAAGTTTTGCCATGATAATTTAAAAATGGTTGCAGATATTGATTTTAGTTCTTTTTTTAAATTAAGATAACGAATTTTTTCATAAACTCATCAAATTTTTGCGCACTAAGATTTATTTTTTTTAAGGCCCATTTTAACGAATAACTTGATGAAATTTTTCGAATTTGTTTAATTTTTGGTCCTCATTGTTTTATGTCTTGATGTCTTCAGATTTTCTGTTCAGTCTATAAGAGACAGTCTGTCCAACAAAATGACGTCAAGGAAATTGAAAAATTCCAATTTATTCACCCGTATCATAATCGAGGCAAAATCACATCGTACAATCGCGCGCGCGTCTTCAAATATCAATACTGCTCTTCAATTTTTTATATTTTTAAAATTTTTGCGACTGATTTTGTTCATTAAAAAAATATTAAAACATGCTAATTAAACAGAAAATTTATTTATGTTTATTCATTCTTTTAAAGCGACACTTGAATGCCAATTTTTGGCCGTTTAAACCTTTCTACTTCTCTTATACATACTATTATAAGACTTCCATAAACATTTTATATATTGTGTAAAAATAAGCTAGTTAATATCAATGAAATGTATTAATATTTTAACTTTTGCTTTTCAACTTACCTCGTACATCACTTCTTAAAATAACCCTAGCGAAAATAAAGCGTAAAGTTTAAATTGGAACATGAGAACATAAAGAAAATGTATAGAAATAGTGGTGAAGCGTAATTGAATTCTTAATAAAGCGTAGATTGGAACATCGGAGCGTAAGACGCTTGTATAACGCTTGTATGATGCTTCAAGAAGCGTTCTATTTTCGCCAGGGAAGAACAATCTTTATTTACCAATTATGTTCTTACTGCGATCGTTTCAACACATTGTAAGCCGAGTACGATGCTTTAAGTAACTGTAAAAAAAAATATAAAATGCATTTAATATAACTGAAAATGTTTAGAAAAAAAGTGAACGTATTTTCATAATCGACTGATACTTACAGACACAAATGAATCAAGATTTAACGTGATGATTACTGCACTATTAAATTCAATGGGAACCATCGATCGCCTCATGATTAATAGAAGATCCTTTTTGTTCTTGTTATCAAGGTCCGGCCATTTCATATTGTATATGCTGTTTGCTAATCCAATGCTCTGTGAGTAAACATTTATTAAAATAATGCGTCATTAAAAAAAATATGTGTTGTGTAATAATGCTTTCTTCTTTTTCTTATGTATAATTTTTATAATTTTTAAAGTTCTAATAACGTTATTAGAACTTTAAAAATGAAAACAAGAAGAAAGCATTATTACATAACACATTTTTTTTTAATGACGTATTATTTATATGAAAGAAACTTAATTTACTTTTGACACGTAAGTTTAAGATTGATTTCATTCTTACAAGAAAAGTAACACAAGTCAAAATTTTTTTTATTTCTGTATTATGTGTGGAATGTGTTCTAAATACATCGATATTCAATCAAAAAATTTAACACGAGTTAAAATTAAATAAAAGTTAGAAAACAGAGAAAATGACGCAAATCAAAATACTGGTAATGATAAGTTAAAGATCTAACATAACTATAGTAAAATAAATATCTACATTACCTCTAAAGAACTTGAAGCAAACAATTTGTGATTATCTCTAAGTTAAGCTATTTAATATTGTAATAAATAATGAATTAATTTTAAAATATGAAATTTTCCTTTTTCTATCAATGTTCTTCTGAACAATTTTATATTTTTTACTTGTGTCACTTTTTTGCAAGAGTAAGAGAGAATGGGGTAAATCGGACCTAGTTGCAGTTTTTGCTCTCTATAAGACACAAATAAAGTCAGATCATAAAACTGAAGGTGTCGTTAGAAAGATAATTTAATTCCCTTCATTTTTGCTTGAGATCATTTTGATGTATCTTTTATCTGTGTTGAACTATAAAGGAAAATGTAAAAACGTTTTTTCCGGTCCGATTTGGAAACCCTGGTTTCAAATCGGACTACCCCCTGGTACAAATCGGACATTCTTATTTTTATGGATTTTTAGATACAATTTTTTAATGTATTTTTGTTAGAATTGAGTAAAAACGAGTAATTTGGCGGTCAAGCATAAAAATTTTATTCAGAAAAGAAATTACTGACAGTTTATATTATTAGAATTGAAATGAAAAAAACTCAATTAATCTGAGTCTGATGATTCATGATATTTTACTGATTTAATGTACCTTGGACCAAATCTGGTCGGTTAATGATTTTCCATTTTTTATGGAGAACAACAAGCTGAAGCACTTCTATGTCTATTTTGTCTGCTTTTCGTTTATAAGTGCGGTCCATTTTTCACTAAAAAGCCAAGAAAAAAAAAAACAAACATAAATCGTGAAAAAGTTTCCTCCTATGGCATCCACGAGTATATGTAGGTCCGATTTGGACACCCAAAAAAAGGTCCGATTTAGACACGGGTTCTTTTAAACTTTGGAACAAATTTTACAATAAACTACAAAAGTGATCACAAAACGCTTGATATTTTTGAATTCTACATTTTTTAATTATCTTAAATCAATTAGCTTTCAAATTTTTAACACCTTTTAGATAATAATTTACAAGGATTTTCTTTTTTTAAAAAATTTTCGCACGATGACTGAAAATACATATTCGCGTCTATTCTGTGAATGTTATGACAGAAAACTGTCAAACTGCTGTCACATGTTCGGTGTCTTATAAGGACTTTACATTATAAATGGCACGCAAATCTGCTTAAACATATTCATTTAATACATACAAATTGAAATAAGAACGCCTTGTACGGTCAAGCTGGATCTTAGTGCTTTTTATAAATTTTACTTGTGTGATTTTTATATACCTTTTTTCAAATTCAACCGACTACGCGCCGAATTACTTTTCCGGTCATAACGCAGCTCTAAGTTGAACATGAACAGGTAATATCACATTTATTAAATTAGAAATAATTTAATAATTAACGATGCTAACTTGCATCTTGATATTAGACCCCTTATCCCCCCTGAAACCCTGGCTGAGGTGATATTTTTCGCAATAAATTCTTTACAGTTTTTTCAGGAGGAATAAGGGGGAGTACAAGGCGTTCTTATTTCAATTTGTATGTATTACATGAACGGTCGAATATCTCCAATTTTATATTCATTTAAATTAAAAAGGTCCGATTTGGAACAAGGTCCGATTAACCCCACTCTCCCCTACGATGTGTATGTAAATATGTTATGTACTTTTAACTTGAGTTCATTTCCAAACCAGCAATACAGGAAGATCTGTGATAACATGCAACATGTATATAATATCAATGTAAAAAGGCCTCCATTGATCATCAAAAGAGAAATCGAAGCTAATTTGTATAAATTAGCACACACTACTAGCATGCTCACTGCGAACTGAAGAGCGATTATCTTTGCAAATTTCCGATTTACCATGTAAGCATATCTGCGATTAAATATAGAACTTTAGTCTATTCTTTATCTATAACTTTGAAGTCATTTATTAATCTTATCAAACATCTTTCATAACATTCTTTGTCAGATATACGATATAATAATTTTCAAACTACTTTGAGATGAGAATTTCAAACAATGAACAGAATACACGTACACGGAAGAATGGTTAACATATCTAAAAATTTAGTTAGATACAGTGTTGGGTAATTACTAGTTATTATAGAAAGTTAAATAATAAAGTTAAAAATTTACCTATGTAAAAGAAAACAAATTATAACAAAAATACATACTCACTTATAACAAAAAACATTTTTTTATTTCACATAAACTTAACCCTTAAACACGTAAGTGGGTCAGAGAGACCCTATATGAAGCTTCGAACGCTTA
>QKQZ01013487.1:0-13019 GCA_003595255.1 Solenopsis fugax
ATGGCATTCTACGTTGCCAACTCTTAAGATTAAGATTAAGACCGAAGCATAAACCAGGCATTCCTCTCTGGTAAAAGTAAACCCGAATTCTATCGTAAAAATGAGTTCGGTTTTTGGTCACTCGCGTCGCATGAAACGTTAATTCTCCCATTTCTATTGGTTCTGTATTTCTATTGGTTTTCTATAAAGAATCAATAGAAATACAGAACCAATAGAAATGGGAGAATTAACGTTTCATGCGACGCGAGTGACCAAAAACCGAACTCATTTTTACGATGGAATTCGGGTCCACTTTTTCACCCAAAGNAAGCATGAAGTTCGGTCTCTTTATCCTACTTCATGAAAGTCACGTTGCAACGACAAAAAGTGGAAATGTTGAATTGGTAGGGAAAGAAATGAATAGAAGAGTTCAGCAGCCTGTCGCATCATCGTTACATTACCAGAGAGGTACCTCCAGGCACCTCCAGGTACCTCTCTGACATTACTACTGAAGCAATAAATACTGTTTTTCTTCTGCATAGAATTTATCGAATTAATAGTAAGTAAACCTTTTCATTGTTATCCTTTAAAGATTTAAACTTAACTAGATAAATCTGTAAAAATTGCTTATACCGTGATAATATATCAAAGAACTTCTCTAAGTGTTGTAGTCACCATCTGGTTGTAATGCCGGCCGGCATTAGGGACAATGTTTTGTGAAAATGTCAAGTAGATTAATTAAGTCCCGATCTACAATAAATGTTGTAAGCCTTAAGCCGTAAGAAATTGACCAACCATAGTCGATTATTCTCTTCATATTCACCTGTGATTGGTAAATTTCTTACGGCTTAAGGCTTACAACACCTATTGTAGACCGGGACTTAATAGTTCTGTTACAATAAAGTTGTAATTGCGATGAGATCGATTTGAAGTAATTATGGCAATGGAGTACGTATCACATTAAAGCGAAAATATTACAAAAAAACGAATATGAATTAAAAGAAACAAATGCCTCGTTGTCAATAATATTTTTAAAATATTTAAATTGAAACCGTGTATTTTATGAAACACAATCATGTTGAATAAGAATCACATAGTTTAGAATTTAAAAAAATCCAAGATTCTTTAATTTCATGTTAACTAAATGTGTATTGTTGACATCAAGTTTTTTAAATAAAAACTTTATATATATATTTTTTTTAATGCAGATTTTGCATTATTACCCAGATAGCCAAATAATTGCAAGTTGTTGGCAACTTGCCACAAATATTTTCATAGTTGTCAGCAAAGTAACAGAAGGGAGTATCCTTTTATCAGTACATTCTTGCCAGCAACAGTTTCTAAAATATAATATGGCAAGTTCCCAACAACTTATCGGCATTATACTTATCACAAGTTATAAATGGGAATTGTTGCTCACATGTTGCTGTCATGTTGCTCACAGGTTAATTGTTATAAACAGTTTTCAAAATATAATAATGGCAAGTTCTAAACAACTTATTGGCAATATACTTATCACAGATTGACTTCAATAATTGTTCTACATTTGGCTCGACAATAAAACTCAGCATATTGATACTGAATTGACTAAAATATTTTTGTCGCATTAAATAAAAGGCAATGTAATAACAATTTATGAGCAATTTAATCTGTGCAATAATTTGTTTTAGATTGAGTTCTCATATTTTGCTATCTGGGTATATATAACAGATTTTATATAAAACAAGTGCACTATGATATTAAATGGCTTCCTAAGGAAATCTTTAAAAATATCTTTGAGAAATTGGATCATGTAAATCTAAACGTTGTTAATATATATTACATGCTAAATCTAGAAATTTTGGTGCAATTTTTATGTATTTAGTTTGATAACAAAAGAGAAGAAAACATGAACTATTATGTATTATCATGTGACGTAACTGCATTTATGTTTTTGTAAAATAAGAATTTTCATTGAGTAACAACGTAACATTTTCTAATAAAATTTAATCAAATAGTATAGTTTTATACAAGTATTTAAATTTAATCAATAGTATGGTTTTATACAAGTATTTAAATTTTGACCAATATTTCAAACATTTAACGTTTGCAATAAATCACCAAGAATAATGTAAATTTTTACTTTGTCATTGATTCGAAGATGATTAGAGATTAGGTTATTAAAATCCAGTTTAAATTTCGATTTACATAAATTTAGAGTATATGTAGAGAATTAAAAATAATTTACAATAAATTTACAGCTGACACTCATCTTATCAAGCAAAATTTCTTGATCGAGACCGAATAATAATGTTCAAGATTATATCCGTTGAAATTTCTTTATGTTGCTAGAATTATTATTATACAGACAAATTACGATGTATGAAAGAGATATTTGATAGTAAGAAAAATTGTTTCTTTCTTTTTCAGTAACATGCCTTCTTACAAGCTGACTTACTTCCACCTCACAGGGTTGGCTGAGCCAATTCGCCTCTTGCTCAGCTATGCTGGTATTGAGTTTGTAGATGAACGCATCGATAGGAATGATTGGCCGAAACTTAAACGAAGTACGTACATGTGACTAATGTTAAAAATATTATAAAGTGTTTACCTATTGCGATCGTTTAATTTGACTCGATATTATTCTTGAAAATCTTATTAACTTGCCAAACTCAGATTTAAAAATATACTTGTTCTTAACTTCAACTGTAATTATTAACTGTCAAGATTTTTAATATATATATATATATATATATATATAACACAATTGCTGTAGATGTAACTTCATCACATAATAGTAAACTAGAAATTTCTTCTATTATTAACTTTATTTTATTTTAATAGCTTGCTGCATTTACATGACTTAATATTATTTTTCAGCAATGCCATTTGGCAAAGTACCTGTGCTCGAAGTAGAGGGAAAGAGAATGCATCAGTCCGTAGCTATTGGTCGCTATGTGGCGAAGCAATGTGGTCTTACTGGCAAAGACGATTTGCAGTCTCTGGAAATCGATGCGACCGTCGATATTATACAAGAATTAGTCGAGAGTTAGTACATATTTCGTTTGCTCAATTTTTATCCGAACTCTTTTGTCTATTGGAGGCAGAAATTTCCTTTGAAAGTTAATTCGATTTCAGTATGTTCAGATCTCAACAATGCAAACAGATTTATTCGTAAACGATGGTAAATTCCATTTTAGAAGGTTTAGTTCGAATTATTTGTTATTTTATTTATCTTTCTTTCTCACTTGTACTAAATGTCATGGATTTTTAGATATATACCAGAACTCCGAACGAGTTAAAAAACAGAAAGTCGAAGTTGCCGATGAGACAGTGCTGTTTTATTTAGAGCGCCTGGACGCTCAGGTAAAGAAGAACGGTGGTTATTTCGTCGGTGGTGCTCTGACGTGGGCTGATCTCACTTTCGTCGGTCTTTTGGATTACATGAACTTTCATGTGAAAGAAAATATCGTTGAAAAGTTCGAGAACCTGAAAGAACTTCAAAAGAAAGTCGAGGCGATACCGGCCATCAAAAGTTGGATCGAGAAGCGTCCACCATCTTTATATGAAACTTATATGTAAGAATTCAAATAATTTTGGATGATGGTTAATTTTTTGACAGAGTTGATTGTTCGTTGATGTTAGATTTGAGTAAAATATCGATTTTTCTTTTTTCATCTACGCTGATTAAAAAGATTATTTGATACAAATAAATACTATATGTCATTAGTACTATTCAAATAATTTATTTACATCATACAAGCACTATTATTTGTTTAAAGTAAACATTACTAGTTTGATATAAGGTTTGATATAGTTATTTGAATAGTACTACGAGGGCTATTTGAAAAGTTTCCGGCCTTTTTAAGAAAAACACATATTTCGAAGCAAAACAAAATTTATTTCTCGACGTAGTCTCCCTACAACTCGATACATTTGGTCCAACGTAAAAAAAATAAAAAAAATAAAAAAATAAAAAAAGGGGAGGCTTCACCGTACAGAGTCTAACTCATCTTTTATTTCCTGAGTCTTTTTCCCTTTCAAATGAAGGAATTTTATCACTGCGCGATACTCAATTTTCTCCATTGTTGACAGACAATGTCAGCTGACAACTTTGGAAGAGTTGCCATAGACAAAGTAATGATCAGAATGACTTCAAATTTTTACGGTTTACATATGTCAAGGCGATCTATCGGACGGCGAAAGAAATTTTTTTCTACAGTTACTTTATGTCGATGAGGCCGGAAACTTTTCAAATGACCCACGTAGTAACATTTTTATTTGAGTCAGGTAATTCTCTGTTTCAATGTATGTACGACAGGCTCGTACAATGGATTTGAGATTATACTGAAGAATGTATATTTATACACTTGTTGAAGGCTTGTACAATATTGTGATAGTAATAAAAATACCGTGAGAATATTTCTAATTACATGTTAAAAACAAATTATGTAATTTTGTATTTAAATAAATCGCTCAGGTATTATTTATTTTGTCGATGATTTCTTTTGTAATTTCGCAAATTCTGTCCCCCTCTCTTTCTCTTTCCATTTGTTTAATTTTTTTTATAATCCGTTAACATTCCTGTATTTACTGTGTTAATTTTTTGTTTTATCAGATTATTTACGAAATAAGATGGGACTTCTTATTTCGAATATTCTTGGTAAAATAAAGATAATATCTTGATACTTTGAAGTGTTATTCAGAGGTTTCCGTGTTATTATCGACGGTTCCAAACTGTTGGTAGTTTATTAATACCATTAAGAGTTTCATTTTCATTCAAAGTTGCAAAATGCTTATACTATCTTATTTCATAAATGACCTAATATTTTATCAAATTTGGTATTTAAAATGATTAAATTGAAGTAAATATAGTTTTGATTAAAGCTGGATTCTCTGAAATAATTTCGTATTGAAACATTCGATAACAACATTGGGCGTAATAAAAAGAATTTAGCCAAAAGCGGTTTAGATCGATTTATGAAACGAGTCTCTAAAGTGCTATTGATACAGAAGGGGCGTGTGCTGTAAATAAAATAAGTGCTGAGTAATTAATTTGATTGCTAAACGCAGATAACGCATTATCAGCTTTTATACACAGATAGCATTGAAGAAACTTCAGTTATATGGCGATATGGCTTTTGAGATTGCTAGGTTGTTATATTACCGCAGACTATAACTGTGATGCAAGGTCATACAAATTAGTTGCAATTGAGGGGGATCTATGACTATTCACTGTTGTGAGTAACTGGGAAACGTGAGTTTTCTTTTATGTGTTATGCAGTAATGTGACGCTCACTCGGACACATTGGTCTTTTTAAGCAAAAAATTTAAACATTAAGAGATAATTGAAAATGTCTTTAATTAAAGATTTAACACGAAAATAACAATCAATTGATATTAAAATACATATTAAAGCTTGACAATTCAAATTCAAGAAAAGAATTAAGCTAATGAATTCTCTTTTTCATTTATTCTTTTATTAATATTAAAATTATATTTGTGTTTGTATAATTTATAATTAACTTCCTAATTATATAATTTTTTAATGTTAAAGTTTTGTAACTGTTTCGCTATTAATAATTGATATTTTTAAAGATTATTAACTTTTCTCATTAATCATATTTTTCTTTTGACTTTTTATGCATGTGAAACTTGCGAGTCATTAAAAAAAAAGAAACAAATTATTGCTATTAATAACGCGCAGAAATATCATGAAACAGTTTACGTAATAAGTTGCAAATGTTGCAAATAATATCAGTACAGAATGACGTCTCTCATTAACAAAGTTCTGATATTACAATTATTAATTTGCAAATACAAGTATTTTATTTAAAAAAACGTTATAAAAAAGCCATCGAATTGCATTATAGAATTATTACATTTAAAGCATTATGACCGGCAAAATATTGTATACTTATTTTATTATTAATCACATGCCTTTAAATATTTTAGAAAATTTATCTATTTAAAAGCGTATATACTATTATTATATTATAATCGATCCTAATATATAATTTGTTCCTCAACTCTGGATAGCATGATATTATATGTTATCGCACAAAATTATCTTGATCTTTACGTGATATGGTATTAGCTAATGATAATTTACAATGATTAATCGTTTTTTGGTTTTTTATAGTTGATAAAAGTTTTTTAAAAACAATTGAAAAATTCCTATTACATTCCTGTATTCGACATAAAAGAAATACGCAGTAAAATATTAAGTGCGAGAAAAATTTTGTTTGTTATTGTAATGATAGATCTTGATATATAATTTCTTGCGTTCTGTGATTTGCATCTCAATTTAATGAGAAAATGAAAGACAACGATTCATTTTTCCATTGATGTTACATACAATCTCCATGTATGTGTTCTATCAGATATAACTTCGTATATATTGTGCGTGTGTAAATCCAGTATTCCTTCATACTTTTTCCTGACAAAAGGACGTATGTCCCCAAGCAACATGATAGTATCGTTCCAATGAAACGCTCAGTCTTTCTCGATTCACGAACTACTACACAGCGGTTATCTCGATTTTTACGAGAGATCAGATCACAGACTGCAAGGTAATAAGGAATTTTATTTTTTCCATTTCTTAACCTGTTTCCAGAATAAATAAGTAAAATACGCTTATTATGTAAATTAATACTTAAAACATTTTTTTATTTTTAAATAAATGTAAAAGTGAATGTTATAAGGATACAAACATAAGTAAATTACGTAATCTAAAAAAAATGTCAAATATTAAATTTTTAATTTTTATAATTAAAGGTAAATTAAATTGTTTGAATAAAACTTAAAAAATGATTAAAGTTAATATTTACTGCGAGTGTTTTAAATAATACATTTTTATATTAATTTATATGTATACATTTATGTGTGTTTGTATTATTTATATATATTTGTATTAATATTATATTATTATATATATTTATGTTTAATAGCATTAACATTTGTTTAAAATTTTCTACAAACGAGCCAAATGTTATTTTACACATTTATTTTTATATTTATACAACTTTTAGAACATGCCGACGTATAAGCTAACGTATTTCAATGTTACCGGCCTTGGGGAGTCAATTAGATACATGTTACATCATTGTGGCATTAAATTCGAGGATGTCAGAGTCGACTTCGACGATTGGCCAAAATATAAACCAAGTATGTTATCGCATTATTATTTTGAAATTACGAAATGATATAATTTCGATTGCTCTTTCATCTAAAATTAATTTAATTCGTATTATAAAATTTATTACTTTGTTATTTTCGCTTTACTTTATTGTTAATTTATTATTTGTTATCTTCATCAAGTTTTATTGTTCTACGATTATTTAGTAATTGGTGTTTCTATTGTTAACACGAATGAAACAAATTATTTCGCAATAATGTAATGACATTTTTACAAATTTCAGACATGCCTATGGGACAAATGCCGATCCTAGAGATTGACGGTAAGGTATACCATCAATCTAGGGCCATCAGTCGCTACATCGCCAAGAAAGGCAATTTATATGGCTCCAACGAACTTGAGGCCATGGAGATCGATGCCACTGTTGATTCAATGGATGACATAAGACAAGGTAAGAGTACCGATAGTGAATAAAGGCAAGAGGATGACAGATCGTCAATTATATAATCATTGAAACAACATGATTATAACTTCTCGATTCTTCTGCGTTGGATAGGCTAATACAACGCATGCATATTGTACATACACATGCAAGCCAAGAGATTTAATAATCTGTTGTAAGGTACTCTGCATGAATTAACAGCTATTTGAAGTCAACGAATATATTTATTATACACGTATTTCCTGAACGATTATCGCATGTCATATCATTATCGCTCTTTTCGCGACGTTTCGTGACGAAAGCTTCCATTTCTGTGCGATGCAAAAAAGACAAATTTATTTTTGCAGCTCTGTCTTCTTATTATTGGGAACAAGATCCTGCTTTCAAAGCGAAACTCAAGGAGACCGCCTTCCAAAAATTGCCCTTCTATCTCGATAAATTCGAGGCTCAAGTTAAGAAGAACGGTGGCTACTTTGTCGGTGGCAAGGTAATTATTTTCGATTGCGTGTCAAGCTATTGATACTTGTCTCGTTTCTTTTGTCTTTAAGACAAAAATACATTTTTGTTTTAGCTTTCGTGGCCAGATTTCCTGTGGGCTGGCTATTGTGATTATTTGAGCTTTATTTTGGCTGGGGACCCGAACAAGGATCATCCTGAATTGAAGAAGCTAACGGAGAAAGTTCGCGCTTTACACAACGTTAAGGCTTACATTGAGAAACGACCCAAGACACAATTGTAAATGAAACGATTTGTAATTTTGTACTCTTCCTTTGATATGTTACGTTGATATTAGGTAACTGTTTTCTCTCGAAACGTTTTTTGAAAGAATAGTATGCTAATGTATTACTTCTAAACAGTTTCAATCAGTTTCTCTGCAATCTAACAGTTAATGTTATTACATAACAAATAAAAAATATTATTATAAAGCGATGTCGCTTTAGCACAATATTCAATATAAACTAATATTATTACGTAACAAATATAAAAAGGAAATAAAATCTTTTTCATTCAAAAAAGTGTTTTTTATTTCTAATTCTGTGTGTGTTTTTTATTTCTAATTCTGTGTGTGTTTTTTATTTCTAATTCTGTCTTACTTATCTGAAAACCTTGTATATAATTACGCAATCCAGATACCACGTCTAAGCTTATGACATAAACATCATTAAGACCAGGGGCGTAACACACTAAGCGAATTAAGCATGAATTTTTTGGACGCCATTTTTTAATGCTAATTTGCTTAGTGTTTTACGCTATTCCTGATAATAATGTTTTAACAACTAATACAGATCAATATTTTTTGAAAGTTTGAGCGATTTAGTTTAATTTTGTTCTTTTTAATATAAAAAATGTATTTTTCGGTTGAAATATGAAAGAATTTTAAATATAAAAATAAATTAACTTTTCTATTTCTAAACCTAATAGTTAACGAAATAGTTAACGAGACTTCTAACAAAATCAGCCATCTTGAGGGAGAATTTCTAGAGAAATGTTAATAGTTTCAATTACACTCAAAATATCTGTTTAATTATTAGATTTAAAGCTAATAAAAATTAATTAATTTATATCAAAGAATTTTTACTTTTTTTAGAATTTTATCACAGTAAATGTAACATTTCAATTAAGAAAACGAAGTTGACTTTTAAATCACTGAAAAGAAAACGAGTTCTCCTGTACAAAAAGTACTTACACTTTGCAACATATTTTTCAAATTTATGCAATTTTAAGATAAAATTTTTTAATAAAATATATAATTTAAAAATTGTTCGAGAGAGAGAGAGAGAGAGAGAGAGAGAAGTACGCAAATTAAAAACTTCACTTTGTATTCAAATATTCTTGATTAAAGTTTTGACGATACTTTATTTTATTAAACAAGTGACCATTTGCGAAATTATTCAAGCAAAAAAATTGCACAACTTATATAACTCTTTATATCGTATCTTCATTCCAGGATCAATTTAATTAAAAAACATCTTTTATTCTCATATTTGTTTAGAAAAGAGTAATATTTAAATAATAAGATTTTATAATATTCTTACGGAAAGAACGGATTTACTTAAGTATCTAAAAATTTTACTAGGTGATGATTTGTGTCAAGCAAAATTGCAAAAAGTTTTACACTTTAGTAATTAATTTAAGTTTCTTATACATTTATTTTGATAGCTTTACAAAATTTTTAGATCTGTATTTAAATTTTTATATACTTCAATTTGTGTCAAGCAAAATTGTTTCTTCTGTATGTTAATATTTTTCGTACGGTTTCTTATGCCGTAAAGAGCACGTTGCAAAAGTCAATTTTGCAATTAATTGTTATAAACAAATTATTAAAAATTGACTGTAAAGGAAAACTGATTGCGCCAATCGATTCAACGGGAAAAATTACTAAAGAAACATATATGACGCTTTCTTAATTGTTATAGTTGTTATAAACAAATTAGTTGTAAAATTGATTTTTGCAACGTGCTTTTTATGTCAATGTTTTTTTATGTTCTGGTCCTTTTTTCAATTGTTATTTTTTTACTATCTTTGCTGGTCTGAACATGGGCAGAAACAGATTTTAATTATTTATATAATTTATTTTTTTTGCATAAAATATGAATGATTTAAGTCGTGTATGTTTTTTTAGTAATTTTTCCCATAAAAAAATACATATATCTCTCTCTCTCGATTGGCGCAATCAATTTTCCTCTACAATCAATTTTTAATAAATTGTTTACAACAATTAGTTGCAAAATTGATTTTTGCAACGTGTTTTTTATGTCAATGTTTTTTTATGTTCCAGTCCTATTTCCAATTGTTATTTTTTAGCTATCTTTGCTGGTTTGATCGTGGGCTTTAGTGGGTTAAAACGAAAAGTAATTCTTTCTTTGTAAAAAAAATAATTTTTTTAGATTTACGAAATGATTTAGTTAAATTTTGCTTATTTTTTAAAGAAAGAAATTTCTATTTAAACATACTTTTTAAGTATAAATTATTTTGGAATAAAAGTCCAAACTGGGTACTTTACGGGCTACAACTGAGGAAACCTAAATATGACTGTCTTGGAAGAAAAACCTAAAACTGGGCCCTATACTGATTGTAATTGGGTCGCCTAAGTTATACTATCCTAACTATACCCTAAATGGGCTTGAGTGTGGCAAATCTTTATTTTGAAGTCCTCAGTAATACCCATATGGGGCTAGTATTAAATATGGAATGCCCGGATAAATTTCCACACGAGAATGTTAATGCTATTGCTGCAAAATTATGTGCCGTATGGATTAAATATCAGACATACAAAAAATTAGAAATAAAAATTAAACGAAACGCACAATAGATACAAATAAAACAAATATTAATTGGCAAGGACTCTCGTATTTAAAAACAACAAACAATAAACGAATAGGCTAATGAGAGTCAGCGCGGTTGTAAGTGCGCAATTAAACTTCTTACAGTTTTATTTAAAAAAGTTTATTCATACTTAAGCTATAACAACAATTTAAACATGCTTAAGCGTTAANAAACAATTTAAACTTCACTCCAAAACGAGTCGAAACGTTCGAATTTATGTTAACGCTTAAGCATGTTTAAATTGTTGTTATAGCTTAAGTATGAATAAACTTTTTTAAATAAAACTGTAAGAAGTTTAATTGCGCACTTACAACCGCGCTGACTCTCATTAGCCTATTCGTTTATTGTTTGTTGTTTTTAAATACGAGAGTCCTTGCCAATNCTTCTAGTAATTTGGAAACAAACGTAATGGAATCGTATAAAAAAAACGCCAGTTTTCTTTTGGATGTCAAATGGACCAGTGAAGGTTAAAGAAAATTTTAATAATTTCGATGCTACTATAGTTTGTTTAAACGTTGATATTACCAATGGATCGGATTTAACATTAATTTGTGAACTTATAACTGATTTAACCGAAGAAACTAATAAACGTCACACATTCAGGTAATATACTTGTGTTATTTTTTTCTTTCTATAATCTATACAATATGAAATGAAACACGTTAACAATTGTTCAATGGGATTTCACATAAATATTTTGTTTTACACTGATTATATAGACTCGTTCAAAATAAAACAACAGCAAAGATATTGAGTAATTCTTTCGTAATCGAGTTGACGTGGTAACTCGATTCACGTCAACTCGATTACGAAAGAATTACTCAATATTCATTAACAGCAACAGCCAACAATTTGTTAAAATTAAAAATTAAAAATTGTTTGTTGTTTTTGACAGTTTGCAATAATGGCGAGAGACAAAAATGGTTCAGCTTCAGTTCTTCAAGCAACGGCGGAAGGATATTATTAATAAATCATCCTCACAGATATAAATGATAATGCACACTTTCTTGATATGCACCCAGTTATTTGGGATGAAAATAATCTGGCAATATAACCGCGCTGAAGGCACGAGATTATGACTCCGACAAGAATGATCCGTCATTCAAATTCAGAATCGACAATTCTGCGGACAATGAAATCAGAACTAAATTTGACATACACGGGAATAATTTATATGCGCGAGAAACGTTTGATCGAGAATTTCGAAAGATATGGAATTTGCGATCAAACGTTTCTCGCGCATATAAATATACCGATTATAATATATCGATCGTTATTACGGATAGTGGTAGTCCGCCTATGATGGGTACCTCAACGCTCACTGTAATTATAGGCGACGTGAATGACAATCCTATGCTCGAGGACTCGAGTTCTATATTTGTTTACAATTATAAAGGAGAATCTTCTGACATGGAAATCGAACGTGTTTATGTTAATGTTCCTGATGATTGGGGTCTGCCGGACAAATCTTTTGCTTGAGTCTCTCCTCACGACGCATTCTCTTTTAATACCCAGTATCGGTATGATCACTT
This sequence comes from Solenopsis fugax, assembly GCA_003595255.1. Lineage (NCBI taxonomy): Eukaryota > Metazoa > Arthropoda > Insecta > Hymenoptera > Formicidae > Solenopsis > Solenopsis fugax. The sequence goes on from QKQZ01013487.1 coordinate 12,398, forward strand.
TACTATCGGGTACGTCAAATGGCACTTTCGTGTTGAAATTCATCGTTACGGAAAAAGGCAAAATTTTTTCAACGCATCAAGTTCATGCTTACGTGAACGTCACTATCAAGGAACTTCCGTTCTGCTGTGATTCCATATAATGGAATAAAAGCCAGTTAATGAGAAATCTGATTCCTTTCGATTATATGGAATCACGGTAGAACAATTCGTACCATGACGAAAATAAAAGGGTTTATAAGCGTTTGTTTGGAGTTTATACGAGCGTTTTGTAAGAATTTGTTAAGAGTTTAGAAATAAAGCGTTTGTAGAGAGGAAAGTACAACATTAAGCGTTTGAAAGGCTTTTGCGTTAAGAATTTGTAAGAGTTTGTGTAACGTTTATATAACGTTAAGGAGTTTATTCATCTTTTTTGAGGGGCGTGCGGTAAGGAAAGCGACTTCTCTATTTTAGCATAGAAAAGAATGAGATAGAAAGAATTACTACCAGACGGTAGGTTTCAGTACATGGCAAGTACACTGCGGATCTACTGTTGCGGATGTACTTGGATCTGTTTTAATTGACAGACAATAAAAAAATGTGTAAACAAAGAAAATATATATAAAAAAGAAAAAATGTACATAAA
>QKQZ01013493.1:0-19347 GCA_003595255.1 Solenopsis fugax
TTTTATTAGTTTTCTTAACCATAAACTTAGTTGCAATAACTATAATATAGTTCACTTAACTACCATATATATATTATAATTAAATTAACAAAATTTGTATGGTTGTCCCTTTATGTCTCAACTAAAATTTTTTCTCTCAGTGAACTACTAGGAAATCGCACCAGAAAAGATTATTAAAGTTGCAGAGCATTAATTGTTAAAGACGGTATTTCTTTGGTTAAATAATTAGTAAAAAATGGTAGCTTGAAAGAATAAAAGAGAAAAATAAATATTTAAATTTAATTAATTTAAAAGCCTTAGCGGTAACTTGCGATTTATTTAACTACCGCTTAATTATAATTCTGATAATTTATATAATTTATTTTAAAAATAGTAGAAAGAAGCCGAAATTTTAAGAAATCTTTTTATTCTTTGAAGTATTAAAATTTTTTCCTCTCAATTGGTTATTATATTTGAAGTAATCAAATCACAAAATATTTTCACAAGTAATTGCAGCGGCATACGCTTGATAAGCTTTCCTGGTAAACTTGCGTTATCTTAACCGCATGGAGTTTTTTGTTGTACAATTAGAAACACTGATTCTGATTATTGTATTCGCAAATTTTGAGAGGCCGTTTTCTAAGGACGATTTATTGACAACTCGAGCTTATAATATCGTGATGTGAGATGCACTTGTCTTAACAACCGGATTCGCAACAATCTTTCTTCGATTAAAGTCTCTGTTAACTTAAACATTTCATTCGGAAGCATGCTGAAAAGGACTTGAAAAATTAATAGGACTCGCCTGTTACGCTTGTACTATTGTGACGCAAATAAATCTCGTAAATCTGTAAGTGAAACAAAAGGAAAGAAATAGAGCGACCCTCTAAAGATCTAATGAATACATGGGTATGGTAAATCTGTCGTGACATGTCCGCAATAAACATGGAAGGCAGCGTAACACGGCAGACGAAACAGGGTTAATAAAATTAAATCAGAGTAACGCGTGGTGAGAGTGACGTCTAAATGAGAAGCGCAAATTCACAAGGCGAGTAAGACTGCGAAACTCAATTATAGAAGACGCGAGTACGTCTGGCGCGGGATTTAAGGACGGTGCCCTGAAGAATCCAATAATTCTCTCTGCGTTCAAAATCAAACTCCACCGCGCCCTTTATACGCTGTGCAAAAACGTGCCGCTTCTGCGAACGCCGTCCGGAGAGTTAGGGCGATCCATGCCCATTTAGCGACGTGAATTACTCGCGAAATGTGCACATTAAACCGCGCAACGTCCGTCGGCTTTCCGTGCCTTTGAAATCAAGTAGCGCCCGGTGAACTATCGTTGAAAAAAAGACTCCAAGGTCCCGGAGTCGAGCGACGCGAGTCGAGTTCATCAGTCGCGCTTCTAAAGCGGGAAAACGCGAACTCGTTTCTTCGGAACGACGTCTTTCGTAAATCGTCGGAAAATATTTTGACCGCGAGATTACGTTTCTAAAATTCATATTTAATATTTCACCGACGAGATGAAAGTACAGCTTAAACGCAATTTCTACGGATCCTCCCGTTATCGTAGCGCCGCATCCCTGGATTCCCCAGGATCGTCATAAGGCGAGATTTACATAAGGAGATACGCGTGTTCCACGAGTCGTTGTTGTTTCTGTATAGGCGCCTCCACGGCGAAGGAGTTATGCCGGCCGGTGGCCATTTAGCGGCACAAATTACTCGAGCAAAGAGACCGTGGACGACGATTTATCACCGAACGCCGCCGTGTACCGCATACCGTTTCTCAACACTATACCTCTGTGTCATTTTGGTCCTGCCATAGCTTTTGCCTCGTCTTAGCCCTTTCTTTATACGACCGTCCCTTCGAGGTAAGAAGCGCGCTTCTGCCAGCGAAATTAAATTTTCGAAACGTTTACCGCGTATCGAACGTAGCTATAATTTCTACTAACGCAAGATATATATCGAATTTCAGAAATGTATTCCCCGAGTTGAAATTAAATACGGTTCTTCGATTTTATCGGACACTAATATTGAAATAAATAATACGCAAACTACACTCAGAAAAAAATGTAGCATTAGATAGTACAATTGGGGAATTATCTTCTATATAATTATATATAATTCAAATAATAGTACAAATAGGGATAGGGATAAATTGTAATAAATAAGTCTAAAAAATTGTTCTAAGAAATCTGTCTTAAATCATTTGACAAACTGTTTAAGGCTGTAAAATATTGTAGTATTTATTTGCGAATTTGTTTCACAGAGTCACAGTTTTTGTGTTTGCATGTGACAAAATAAATTTGCTACAAAATTGTAGCTAATCTGTGTATTGTCTATTTTCCATTATATTACAATTTAAAGTTCTTTATCTGACAAAATAAAGTCTACAATATTATATTAATTTTTTCCGAGAGATTTTTCTCAGTGTAAGACTCTCGAAATTTAAAACAATGAACAATACAACAAAGCTAATGAGAGTCGGCGCGATTACAGAAGCGCAATCAAAAAGATACTCTTACATGTGTTTATACATATAACATAATAAAAAAAAAACTAATATTAAATATACTGATAATTACACTATGTGTAAATAATTTTAATAATAAATATTATTAATTAAATAATTTTAAAATACAATTTATTTAAATAACTTCACGCGTTGATTTTCACACGTGTATATGAATAAATAAATGCACGGATTTTTGTAATGTCGAAAAATTTATTTTTGAGTTATTATGTCAAGTCACGAAAGTTGACTGAAATTTAAATGTTATTTGATATCATTATCTTTTTGTTGTTAGGAAATTGCGCGAAGTGAATGTGTCTTTGCGATACATTCAGAAACCTGGCGTTGTCCCAGCTGTTACTTTAACCCTATCTTTCCTGAATTGTCAATAAATGAAGGCTTTATCTTATTTCCGGGTTTAAATAAGTACTTGAGTTACGGGCATTTCTCAAATTACGCCAGCATTACACGATCATTGACAGCAATTAGCATGCTCAGCTTAAAATTATCGAAGGAATTTAATCGAGTCTCTTGAAGTCCGGTGCATCTGATTTAATCTCATTAAACTGATAACGTAATCTCAACGAAAGTTAATTTTTAGAGTAAACAGTTAATTTTCACTTAGAAGCAAAGCTCCTTTTCTAACGAAAAAGAAAGATGCTAGGCGCTAAACGCGATGATAGACTTAATTCGAAGTGCGTCAAGTAAGCGCCATGATAAAAATAACAGCATATCGTATTCAATTAGTTGGTATTAAAGGAACGTCTGACCGTAAAATCATGGGATGTAAACCGGGGTAATGATTATGGCGAAAAATTTAGGGCTCATAAATGTGGAATAGAAAAATACGTACGTCAACCGCAGCGCGATCGGTTGTCAGTTTGTTAACCCTCGAGATTAAACGGCGGCAGATAAGTAAGAAGAACGGTTTATTGTGGCAGAAAGTGCGCAGCATCAACGAGACTTCTATTTCGGTACGCCATGAGGACGATGCCGACGACGAGCCTACTCCCCATGACATAATCCGCGGGTTAGTGGCCTCTTCTTGACACCGTAATTCTTTCTCTTGATCGCACCCGTCACTTCTTTCGAATGACGCGTTCGACAATCAAAAGCTGTTCGTTTCGAAGCGATCAATGACTGTTTTGCCTTTCATAATCAAAACGATTCGAATAGAACAGAAATCTCATAATAATTTTTACGAATATTTATTGTACTCGTCGTCATTCAAATTCGGAGCATATAATTTGCTTCGTTAATTATTTAATTAATTAAAAGGCAAAAACTATGACAGTTTTGTCTTTCAAGATGATTCGAATAGAGCATAAATCCTATGGTGTATGAATATCTTTAGAGTCATCGACATTCAAATTCGGAGTAACAATTTGTTTTATTAATTATTTAATTAATTAGTAAGCAAAAATATTAATCTAAAAACGTTACGTCAAGTTATTTGAAAATAATATTATTTGGATCTAATAAACCGATTTCTAAAATATATATAGTGCACTTTGATTCGTGATGAATTGAGAAAATCGGCGATATCGCCAACCGAAAAATGTGACTGCTGCTGGAGTGTGTCATCTCTCACGAAACTACCGGATAAACACACATTCATGTTACGGATTATTTTATTAAACCGACTTCCTGGCTCACTTCCGCTATCGCGGTGATGTATGTATAGTTTATAACTATAGCGAACCGACTAGCATTTTAATGCTCCTGAAATAATTTTGGCCTCCTCGACGGGAATGCCATAACATTTACAATTATTTGATACATATTCTATCAACAAACATCGCGGCGCTCAATGTAAACGAGTTACGTTAGGCACGCGGATGTTCGCGGTCTTCACACCTGCTCTTATTTCCTCCTCACGTACATTGTCTTTTCTGTATATTTTCTCGGCGAGCCTCACTGGGTCAGTATATATCCTTTTACTTATTATCGAAGTCTTTTAAGTCTTTGCGACTCGCCCAATTTTTCTTCGAGATTAACTATTATTTATTGAATGCATACAGAGCAAAAAAAAAACAAAGTAAAAATATTTTTGAGAATAATAAATAAAAATAGGTTAATAAAAATAAAAGATAAAAATATATTGAACTCATCGTTAAATATATTTTTATCTACAATGTAGTAACAGTCATTGTTTTGCCATTAATGTACGAACAAAGTGTTGCAGTTTTTTCCTCGAATGTACACCTTTCTTATCTACTTGATATACGCAAATAATTAATTTCGCCTCGCATGTAATTATATCTTAATCACGATGTAGCCGCTAACCCGGCGACCTCCAAACTGTAGGCTGTGATTTAACGCGACCAGCGTGTCTACCTATCACGCGCCAAGCTTTCAGTTATTTGTCCTCGTTAAAGTTTTTAGTTCCCACTTAACCCAAGCCCACGAGATCCACGCTAATTTGCCACGAGATACGCCTTAGGATTCGAACGAACGGCGGCGAACATTTGGGATTTAATCAGATGAGCGTAAATTTTATCCGCCATCGTGATAAATCCTCCCGTTTCTTCTTTCATCGATTCCAATCTCGTGTGGTGCCGCTGCCGAGTAAAAGTAACTTGACCACCGAAAAATGCGACGCGACTAACAGCGTCCGCGTTTCTTCGTTCGAATAATCTATGCGTTCTATTCGATAATTTAGGGATTTACCGTAATGCGTGAAATTGAAGAACATGCGCGGATTGCATAAATCCCAGCCGATACGGATGATTCATTTCACGAAGCTATGATTTTCCACGCGAGATTCGTTTGGATAATCGTATAGAATAGCCTGGAGTGGAAAAAGGAAGATGAAAAAAGGAAATTATATCGAAAATTAAAAAATACTCTCTCTCTCTCTCTTCTAGTTTAAAATATGGCTTTTAGATGAGCCTACGATGTCTTTCAGTTGCTCGTGCCGTCTGGATCAAGTCGCTTGAGCACACAATTTTATTGCGATCGCTATATGTGACAGGTCGTTTTCATTCCACGCTGTTTATGCAAGGATGCTGCACGAGATGCGTGCCTCGTATCACGTAGATAGACGAATATTACGTGACGATACGCACGGATTCGGCCTTGTCGGGCGCAACAGTCTGTGATTCTCAGAATGCTTCAATCAACGACGGGCGAAAGTTCGCGCACCCGATTCGTCGGGCAGATTTAGATTCTTGAAATATCACGTGTACACAACTGCACGATGACGTTGCATGCAAAGCGTGCCGTGCAAACCGGCACGTACCATTCACACATGTATTGAATGACAAATAATGACATAACCGATGAATGCACTTTATTGATTTATAGCGTAACATGTGTGCATATTGTTGTACATGTTTATAAATAGATCTAAACGAATAAACTGAGAACAGTATTCCCCAAATAATTCAAATAAATAAAAATTCTTTAATCTATGATCTACATTCAATTATCACATCAAATTAATAATGTAAAAAATATATGCAGATAGATCGCATGAATAAAAAAGAAAAAATTATTTTGTATACAAAATTGTGTATATAAGATTGCAAGAGCGAATGCCGTACCTACTACTAGTTTATTTTATTTGTACCATATTTTATCATCTTACATTTTAGTTATTTTAATTAATTGCCTCTCCATGATTTTAAATTCGATAAAACTTGTATTAAATTCGTATCAGCCGGTTTATTGAGATCGTCATTGTGTTTGCCGGATGAATAATTTTACTCTAAATACAAGGTTCATGTGGTAATAATGAAATTTACTTTAGATAATTCTCTTTTGATATAACATTTAATGGAATAGCATTGCAGCACTTATCATTAAAAATCTTCAATTAAGAACGAAAGGAATTCTCCATATGCGGTTTAATTGGACGAACGAGAAACGTATGTTAATTTGATACAAGATATCAAAGTAATACCACATTCAGTACATCTCTTTTAAAAATTCCTCGATAAGATGCACATTTATGATCAAAAGAAAAGAAGAAAAGACGAGAAAGACAGTAAAAACACTTTATAAAAATGCATATAAAACAAATTAAGATATCATTTTATTATAACTCTAATACATCCTGATCTCGATTCATAAAAATCAAAAGTATCAAAAATAACAAGGCCCTTTATAAAAACAAAGCCTGGGATGGATGTTTCTAAAAATTATTTAATTTATTCGCGACTTATTTTACAGAATTCTTTATAATTTAACTTACGCATTCCTATAAACGACTAAACATTTTCAATAATTAATTACTGTGTTAAAATGAATTTTATCATGTATATATAATATAAAATATTAAAAACAGTAAGAGTAAAAGCATTTGGATGACTTGAATGCAATACGTGTCGTAAAAATATCATTGTGTAGAATAAGTCCAATAAAATGTCGAAGGCGCGATCGAATATTGATCAAATAATCATCATACATCGATCCCATTATTGACGCACGCTGACTGGCGCGATGGTATGTCGGCAATTTACAGACACACGATGTGTCAGACACGCCGTGTGCCTTTGCTTCATTAGTAATTACCGACGCTTCTGGCACCATATCCCTGATGAATATTGCATGAGGGAAATTTCATGCGCTTTTTGTTGCGCGCTGACCGTCGCGAAAGAGATAATCGGTCTTCGTTGTTTATCAGCAGTATGCAATTAACGCGACTTGTCGCGCCGATTTTCGCCGGATTACGCGACAGTGTAACCGGTCAATCAATGTAAAAAAATAAGAAAATAGAGAAATACAAATTGAGATATGTGAAATTTTAGTGTAAATTCTGAAAAATTGCTATTACCGCTGCTCTTTTATTCTCCTTTTTTCACAATATTTCGTTATAACTGTAATAATGTATTATTAATGTATGTTAAAACTAATTAGTATTATAATTTTATTAAGTACTTGTTATATCAAAAAAAAGTTATTAACAAATCTTAAAACCATGATTAACAAGTTCGTACCTCTATAAGCAACTTTGAGATTTGTAGAGTATCAGAGATGAAATGTTTCTTTAATTCTTTCAACAAGAGAAAGGAAAAATTTCACACCTGCAATACACTGGAGAATGACACAGCCAAAGCTAACTATGCGTTTAAAGTGTGTGTGAAAAGGCACAGGCGCTCAATTAGAGTGCTGTCGTTCGTTAACAGAAGAGCTTGTTAACTGTACTACGACGTGCTACATCTGTAAATCCGCGTATATCCATTAACACCAACACGCGCTTCACCAGCGACTTATCGCGCCGGGGGTATGATCGATCATCGCTCTCTTAAGCGTTGTCAAAAATGAGTGTATCCATTAACGAATGAAAGCAATTATTCCTGAAATATCAGATTATGTCAAATACATTAGGTATCGAAACTTATACACTCGTAAACTCATTGCCTATGTTACATTACCTAAATAACAACGATAATTAATTATAATATTATGCTTCTAATTAATGATAATTATTTAATATTAATTTTATATATAAAATAAAAAAATTCTAGTGCAATGTTCACTAATTTTATTTTTGGAATTAAGAAATGCATTATATAAGTATTTTAAATATTTTATTTAAATGAAATAATTTTTATAGTTTCTTTATTTTCGTACTTTATGTCGAATGATAATTCGATAATATAACGCGACTTTTTTTTGCAAATTTTGACCTAAATCGAATTATTATACTTGCATTAATATCCATAATTCAATGTCACCGAAGGCAGCACGCAATTGAACTTAGGCATAGAGACATGGTTCTCAACTTGTTTCTTGAATCAAATTTATGCGCTAATAATTTATACCATTCGCGAGGCGCCAACCGAAGACGTAAACCATATCCGATCCCTAATACCGCTTGTTCTCATTGAAATTCTAAAATTAGCAATAAAAGATGTGTTTTGCAAGATGACACAAAACTGCGCCGTGCGCAAGAAGAACCCGAAAAAGAAGATTGACCCTGTGACATATCATTCGAAAGAAAAATGCAGTCAATATTTCGAAGAACGTGTCGCGCGCGATAGATGAGATACAAAGAGAACATATTCATCTCATATTTTGGCGGATAAAATTATATTATTTTTTACAGAAATGCTAAATAATTATTTAAAATACACTACAATTTAGATTTCTTTCCTTCATCAACTATTGATATCAAAAAATAATGTCCATACAAAATTAGATTTTACATAAAATAGTCCCATACATTTTTCTTTTTCTTTAGAAAATGCGGAAAATGACGTGCCATTGTTCAATTAATAATTGAAATAGTTCCCTTTATCCTTCACCGACTCTTGAAAAGAAATCAAAGCGGTTAAAATGCGAGCAGTCGTCTTCTAGGTATTATTAATCTATGATGCCTTTTTGAAAAGAGCATTATGATATTGCGTTGATAGCAAAATATGTCGATGGATTCTAGCGAGTAGTATAAATCGACTAATTCTCTTTGAATACCTCGTAGACGCTTTTATGCTTCCAATAGCGCTCTTCGCGGAAACATTACTATATACGACTTGTGAGTTTTTTCGATGCGGCAATTCGAATAAATTACACCCTCAGATAAGACCATCGAGTATCAGCCTGTCAATGTGTGAAGCTTATTATCGCGAATCGCAAGCACTATGTCGCGCTCGGTTCGTATCGCAACGAAGTCGTAAACCCGTGCACGCGTTCCGGTATAATTAATCTTCGCGCGACTAATATAGCACAAGATCAGAGGCTCGTAAAAATGAAAAGTATAAACGCATGTAAAACGCAATCGGTAATCGATGTTTGCATGTGACACCATGACCCGCGTTACACGCCAAATAACTCCGGTCGTCTCTATCGTCTTTATCGTTTCTTTGCTTTTTGTGTGGCATACGTTAACATATCTTAGCCTCTATAGCTGAATAAATCACGAACTTTTATTTAGCAACGATCAGTTTGTACACTGAGAAAAAAATTTGTCGAAAAATTATAAATTATTAGTCTTATACGTGCAATTAAACATTGAATTAGTTTAATTAATTCTTGTTAAAAAAATTTTTTTAAATAAATTATGTTCTTTTGTGTAACTAAATAATGTTAAATCGTTAAATCAACGCAATGTTTAATTGATCGTATCGAACTAAATATTTTAGTTTTTTAACAAATTTTTCTTTAGTGTAATCTTTGACATATATATGTAAAATTGTTGGCCTTCTCTAGATTTTATTTTACAATTATGTTACACAATAACCAAATATTTAATGAAAAGAATATATTATAATGCTGTAACAATATAAAAATATTTGTGAAGATATGTATTAGGACCTTGAATAAGTTCTCGCTGTTTTCCAACAAATGACGTTACCAGAACTGCGTGCGTGTAGTTTAAGATGGTAACGCATCTATAAGGAAGTACTATAAGCAAGCTTGAAATTCAGTGTATGTCATTGCGCCGAAGTGTAAACAACTTTTTTTTCATAGTGTTAAACATGTCGAGTTTCGTGCCAAAAAAAAGTATTTGCGGGGAATTTTACTGCACAATAAAGTAATACTACTTTATTTTAAAAAAATCTGCAACTGAAGCACACAGAATTCTTGTTGAGACTTACGGCGACCATGCTCTGTCGGAAACAACATGCAGAGATTGGTTTAGACGCTTCAAAAATAATGATTTTGATGTTGAAGATAAAGAACGCTCTGGCGCACCGAAAAAGTTTGAAGACGAAGAATTGGAGGCATTACTTCATGAAGACTCATGTCAGACGCTAGCTGAACTTGCAGAATCATTAGGAGTTGTTTTTTACGACTTTNATTGTTTTGTACGACTTTTTTTTAAATAAAGCATTAATTTTCACGAAAAAACAGCGAGAACTTATTCAAGGTCCCAATAAATATATAGTTGTTTTGACCAAACAATTNTAAATATAAAAGAAATAATGATTATAAAATAATTAGCTGAAATAATAATAGAATTTTTCTGGTATTCGTTATAATCTCGACATTAGAACGAAAAGCAATAATGTCACAGTAATGTATTAGCGTCTGTGATTTTCTTTCGAGGTGCAAGATTAAGTATAATTAAAATATAATTACTTCTCGAGCAATCATTATATTATGTATTAAATACCACACTCGCAAAAAGAAGTAGCAAAGAACTTTAAGGTAACACGAGAGTTGTTTTAATTCCATATGCTACCTTGTTATTAACTACTTTTGTACCGTTTTCTTATTATTTTTCTTATAATATACGGATCTCTGATGTTCTGTAATCGCGTGTTCCTATTGCAATCTTTTTAATGATCCCTTCGACATGCTAAGTGAAACCATAACGTTATAACGCGCGCGACACGCAAACTTGTTTAGTCCAGAAAAAAAACCTTTTGAATTTATATCTTTTTGATTAATCGCGTTATCATTAATTAAACTTGTAAGCTTTCTCAAAAAGTGATTGAAGGATTATATATACTAGATATATTATTTTGTCATAACCGTTATCATTTAATACCCGATAATTTTATCTCATTAATCACTCAATGACCAGCGATTACGAATCATAACAGTATGTGCATTATTGTTATAATACTTTACGATACTGCTTTCTCCGCAAAACTCCTTATTCTGGTTGCATTAAACCCTCTGTTTAAGACGTTCATTAAGATCACGTACACTTGCGCTCTTGTACCGTTTATAGCGGACAGGTAGTGTGTGCACCTTTTCTTTTGAGAAACCATACGTCTTGTACGCCTGGAATGTTTTACCTGTGGATACCGATCACATACTCATAATAACAGAGCCGCGCGAGCTCCTATCATCATTGATTTTCCGAGGTGGTGAGCTACACTTAATCGATGCATTTCCGATAATAAAAAGAGAGCTGTTCCTAATTAATACTGCGCCGATAAATATGCAGAAACCGAACTCGAATCTTCGCAGTTACGTGATTCTACTTTTACGATCGCTGATTTGAAGCCAATAAGCCGAAGCCGCGTATCCAGAACAGAATAAATCGTAAAAGTCAAAACATGCATCTTGCGATTGCATCCAAATGCAACAGAAGAAAAAAGGAAAGAGAAGGAGAGAGAGAAAAATTCTGCAAAAATTATAAGTTTGCCGACAAACTCAATGTAACTAGACATTGATTTCTATCTTGTTTTCGAGAGTCGATTGGAAACCGTCATTTTTCAGCTTCTCAATCAGATTTTAAACCAAAATTCTATTTAATTATAGAATATTCAATTCAAATTATTATATATACGATAAATAATATTTCATTACTATTTCATTATTGCTCCTTCGAAAATTTAATTCGCAAAAAATCCCTTACTTTAAATAACTTATAGCTCGCTCTTATTATTATTGTAATACTGAAATGATAACGTTTGCATAAATAAAAATTAATTTTGAAAGTTTTTAAGTTAAGAAATAATTATCTATTTCTCTATCCATTTTTGACAACTTTTATCCTGTTCGGATAGATCATTGATATGCCACTGTGCGTTCAGCGTATTAAACGGTGCTAATTGTCGTAGAATAAACGGTGTAAGCCGTTTCGCAAAAAAATCACAGATATATGTGAGATATTTACGTCTTGATGCATAAACCGTTGAAGTAAATGATGGCTAGCATACCGATGCATCTTCGCGATGCGACGGCGAGTTTAATCGCGATGACAGCAACACGTTGGGTGCGAGAAGTAAATATGGTAGACACTCTCAAGCCAGAGTCCGGTCAACCATCCATAAAATTAACCTGTGCGATTTCTTATCGATTAAAGTTAATTTTAAATGCTGATTTTTTTTAATTGCAAAGAGTTAAATGAAATAGATGCTACCTAGATGCTTGATAAAGAAATGTGTAATAAATAATTATACATATGTGTATATAAAAATGTATATACTTAAAAAATAAAGAAATTTTAATTGAGTCACAATCAAAAAATAATATTTGATGTGATTTAAAAATGTAGGTAAAAACTGTTTTTTTATTATTATAATTTTATTAATTTTAGGCATATATTAGGCTTGAATCTTTTTTATTTAATGTAGAAAAATGTACGTACTATCCACTGATTACAATAATTAAAAAATTATAATTTTGTGGATTGAATGTTTCTTGCATAACTATGACCAATTTACTAAACTTGAATTAGCACGTGGGTGAAAATTCATGGTGGCACTGCAGAATTAAATCTAATAGCATGTCTTTCTATCATGCATTGTACCAATCAAATTCTAGCTTCACTGTCCTTTTCATCGAGAGATACAGCAGAGATGACATGTACGATCGATAATCAAAAAATATTATCATACGACAAAAACATTATCATAAGAAATAACATTACGTTTTTTAATACTTAATTCGTTAATATCTTTTAATTATATATAATGTGTACCGCGTCTTCGTAAAAATTAATAAAGATTTTATCAGTATCGATGCTTAATTGTTATGCATTTATTTTACAGCAATCTGTAAGAACCATTAATGAACGATTTATGAATACATAACGTAAACCTGCTATACATCTTAAGCGTACATCTGTTAGTATTTTTCTCTCGGCGCGAGAGCTGTTATTATAAACTAACGCTTTCCTGCGGCCGAGAGAGTAACTCTTTGCGAACGACGAACGTGGCAGTATAAGGTAAACTCGAGTAATAGTTTTTTAAAATGCAAGAAACTTTTTTTTTCAGGAAAAATATGGTTCGCTAATGAATTCGTTAGTGAACCATAGTACCAAACGATTCTTTAACTATTGTTACGGATTTGATATACTTATTTGAGTTGTTAACGAATCTTCAAAAACTTGTCATTATGAAATTGTTATATACTTTTCTACTGTTTAAAATTAAATATTCTGTGGCGAACTCGTTTTGTTAGTTGCTAGTTCAGGTATTTTTAAAAACAAGCTAGTCTGTATATTTATATTCCTTTACTAACTTTTATACAACAAAACAGTAACAGGAAATACATGGAATTATTATCGTCGTTCCACTTCATTCATGAATCATTATAAAACAAGAATAATAATAAATAATACTGTTCAACAAAAAAAATGTGCAGAAAAAGGTAACCGTTCCCATAGATTTTAGAAGCTGAATGCTATTTACCAAATATGTCAAAATATATATTATATTATAATTATGTGATGTTTTGAAGTTTTATTGAGATTAAAATTAAGTTGTTAGTATATTCAGTCTTTAAAAGGAATTTATGGTGTCGATCATTGTTCAAAAAATATTTGTGATTAATATGTAAGCTGTACATGTTTGACGCAATAAATCCTGTATTATAAATATTTTTTTATTCGTAATCGATAAAACAAATCTTTTTAAGAGCCGAAAATCCTAACAACATATTAATTTTGATTGAATAAAATTTCTTTAATATACTGTCATATATTGTAATTATAATATATCAAAATGTATTATAAAAATGACTCTTTTTGCAATTCCAATTGAAAAAATCTTAATGATATAATAGAAATAATGATATAATAGAGCAATTTGATAAATGGGAATCGTAATCAGCGTCCAAAAATTTATAAGAAATATTTATCCTTATTCTTGGTTTTCATAAAACATAAAATTCATACTTTCTTGAACAGTGAGAACAGAGTTTACAATAGAAACATTTCCAATAAACTGCAGAGATCATTTATGTAGCAATTCCATAATGTACTACATGTATTGTTACAGAACACTATATCGAAACTGTGACATATCACTTATGTCATTAATTTAAAAAGCCTGTAATTTTTACGTTGGTTTGTTACGTAATTTTGACATTACTGTGTAACATTTATGCATTTTGATTAAATGTAAATGTGTATACTCTAAAAATTTCATTAATATTACATAATTGTAATAACATAAATGCGACATCATCTTAAACACGTAATATTAACATGATTTTATTGACGCCAATGTGCGTTCTGTAAAAACTTTGTAACACTTACATAAACATGTTTACGTAACAATGATGAAACTGATATCATTTGGAAAATAAATATGTGATTTTGTTGATGTCCTTGATCGTAATAAAGATTAATACGGATTAATTATTAAAGATGTGTTATAAGTTTAATAAAGTATGTTATAATTAAACAAAATCTGAAATAAAAAGATTTTTTACTTTTTTTTATTTCCAACTTTTACTCGGGATAAAACATTTTTGTTTCGTAATTTTTAACTTAAATATTACATCACTTTATTTTGTCACAGTTACGTACTAGATACAGTGCAATGTAGCTGACATTTAGACCAAAACTTACTCTGAAAATAACGTAACAAATTAAAGTCAGTGAGTATAATTATTAAATCATCGAGATGATTTTAATTTGTTACGCTGAAGATGACTCCAAAGTTGAGTCGAAACGTACGATAATCTTTTCGATAATCTTTTGAATAAAATTAACTGTTTTGCAACACTAACCGCGTTGGATTCTCATTAGCCTGATATTTACTCTGATTTTTGTTAATTTATATTTTATAATCTACTGAATATTCTTATATTTCTTGTATGTCTTTTGATAGAAATTAAGAAAATTGAAGAAATTTATTAATAAATTTATAGTATGCATTATGATAATCCAATTGCTCTTGACATTGCAACGTAATATTAATGGATGCAATACATACAAGAACAACACGATGAATTGTATCTGCAAATGAAATGATTAATTTATCTTTTAATCATATCTTTGTTAGATATTTGTGTAATACGATTTATATGAAATATACATATTTAAACTTAATAGTGTATATGTAGTACAAAATAAATTAATCAATGCAACTAAGAAAGAAATAAGGTAACTCCGATCGATATACGCTGCACCGATCAAAAACTCAATTTATCAAGTATTATTTATTCTGTTAAGAAAAGTAAATTGTACCAATAAAAACTTCATACTGTCTATTACTATAAAAAATCATTAAAAATACAAAATACTTTATTTTCATACATGGAAAAAAAACTTTGAAAAACTTGTATTTTTGCCGAATATCAAAAGTAGTAAGAGTTATGGCCACTCATGAGTGGAATAATCAAATTAGACAAAGAATATAACAGCTATAAGTATATTTTCGTGTATTCTAGCCTTTACTGTCTCTACACTTATATATCACGAAATAATGAATAAACCTTTTACACTTCCTACAGAAAGAACACAATCATTTTACGTAAATTATAATACATTTCTGCGCCACTCATAACATTGACAAATTGATTCAACTCACAATGATTTTATTAATATTAAAAGTAAGAAACTAAAATTACAACACAATATTAATATAACATAAAGAAATATAACTGAATGGTTTCAAATTATCTCCAACCCTTCTATTTTTTCTGACTTTTGCGTTGTAAATTCTCGCGTGACGTAAATACCGGAATTACTCTTTTAAATCTCGAGAGACATATTGTATTATTAACTCTCCGATTATACATTTTTTTCGGTATCTTTCCACTAAACACGTGAGTCTATCCCGTCAAACGCTATTCCCTACCTTAAAGTATTTTTAAAAAAATTTTTTAAGTCATGGAATATCTGTCAAAATTCTAGTTAAAGATTTAAAAGTTATGATAATCATTGCTTATTGAGTATTTTATTTTTAATAGAAAAAAATCATTCTATTTTAATAGAAAAAATCATGTAGGCCTGACACATCCATGCGAGATTTTACGTGCTCAGTATTAAATAATATATTGGTCTTTCGTAACAGCTCTGAGGCCTCGAGTTCTTTCTACGATCTACTTTTTTTTAGGGAAGAGTGCGAGATAAACAAATTTGATTGTTTTACAGTTACGAATAGATAATCCTATTACGGATGTCTTAGACGCACGTGTGTAGTTGGGGGATTAATTAAACATGAAACAATTCGGAAAGAGAAAAAATTACGCGACATGAAAATATATGTGGAAGAAAGTTAAACAAATTTACCATTTGCATTACAGTTATCCATCGTTTTGTAGGTGCGATTATTTTTTTAATGTTCGATCCACAGGCTGCCAGGAAGTAGTACATGTACATTATCACGTGTATGAAGCAGTTGATTATGGCTTGAAATACGATGTAAGTACTAATGTAATATCTTATAGTTAACCACGTTATAAGTACCATAGAGACGTGATGATACAAATGCAAACCAGATATTTGATTTTTTTTTTTCCTTAATATAAATACGCCTGTTTCGATGAGATCCAATATTTTTAACATAAGGTAAACCCATCCACATCTAACCATCTACAATAAGATTCAGGTATTATTTTATAAAACAAATTATTTTATATAAAATAAATGCAAATAATAAAATATACACTATGATTTACACGATTATTAACTACATTGTCGTACATTGCCGTATCAGGAAGTTTCTGGACACACAGAAATACAGTAATCAAAAATTTGTACGTTTTCACACAAATGACAAATAACGAGTGAAAAGAGCATAAAAGTGACAATTTATGAGTGTATTATGTACAAAAACCAACGTTTAGAGGAGAGAAAAGGACCGTGAGATAAATATGCAATAATGAGATGCAAATCTCATATAATTTGCGCGCCGAATTCTGTATATACACAATAATTTAATTTAATACACATTAAGTCTACATAAAATTTAAAGAAAATATATGTTACTAACAGAAAATTGTTTTTTTCTTACTTTCATTAAATTTTTTCGTCATTCTCCCGACAAAATTTAATCAAAAAACTTCATTATTGCATTATTTTAACAAAATTATAAATAAAATTGATACATAGAATTATAAAGAATTACTAAATTTTTCTCAGTTAGACTTATAGATATCTGCTAATGACATATATTTTTTCAAAAAAATGACTTATAAATTGTTACCCTCATTGAATTATCATCGCAGGAATAATCAAGAACAGGACATATTATCTTGTTTGAGAATAAACCTGCGTCAGTTGTTTCATATATTAGCCACGTATTTATCAAAATTTGAATGATATTATACAATTGTATAAATGTCTTCAAGTTGTATGGCGACCTGTTCTTCATGAATTTAGGCCCACAATCGAGGATGAAATACAGATATACGAATATTATAAGTAGTATTTGATAGAAAGAAGCAACGAATGGTAGATCGGCTATTCGTGCATCTGAAAATCAATTTAATATATTAAAATCTTTTTTGACACACATATGTTTATATTACTTGAAACACATTTTATTAAAAAAGAAAACATTATTATTACAACAGAAAGCAATCGATTATAAAAAGACATTGCTTTTCGATCAGTTTTTACGGTTTTTTTATGCATGTAAAATATAAAGGAATCAAAACTATAGCAGTGTTTGAATTAGCAAATGGATTATATGTAACAAAAAAATTCATTAAAATTAAATTTATTAATATATTATTTACATGTTATTGTCGTTTATTAACAGCACTAATATTTCACGCATTTTTTCACGCTATAGTTGTTATAATAACATAAGTCTATTTCATACGTCACATTTAAAAATCTTCGTGAAAATAATTTATTTTTAAAAGATTGTAAATTGTTATAAAAAATTGTTAATATATCTCAAAGTTTTACACCATTATTATTAATTTTTTGCTAATACGAACGGATACACTTACCGAGCTCTTTCGTCCAGTAATATGATATATTTTGTAAGAGATACATGATTGATTGCACTATGTCGGCTTACGAATCGCTACTTTTGTTTACAACAAAACATCACCGTTTAACTAATATTACCGTTAACTATTATTCGTTTCCTTATATCGCAGAGCAACCACATTGTCGTGACCATCGAATTGTGCGTATTCACTAAATATGTACAATCGGTTCCGATGCATTGCAAATTCAAGTAAAATACGTGTATTTTTTGCACGAATTTGCATCTTTTACATGTTAAATCAATTTTATGCGTATAATTTTTGTATTTTCTTCACACGCTTCGTGTTGATCCGTGTTGATATTAAATTGTACATTTAAGCGTATTAGTACAAAAGTACAATTACACGCATATAAACGTGATACGACATTTTTGCGGCCAGAGTCGTAATCAGCGCATCAAAATCTATCAGAAACAACTTCGTTTACTTTAAGACCAAAAATGGTGCCGAGTGTAATCTATCTTGCACTTTGCTCTTGATTCCATACATATGAATCTTCCTATATGACTTTGCCATATGTATGGCAGCAAATGTTACATTACGATGCACAGTAGTCTAGCGAGTGACTTTAGACGGACAAAACTCATTTTTTTATGTTAACTAAAATCTAATTTAACTTCTTATTTTCATATCAAATACTCCAATTAAGGATATAACCGAAAAAAATATAATAAAAAAAATACTTAAACATAATAATAGCGTGATATAATAACATACGAGAAATATATTAAAATCAGGCTAAAATTCGTGACAGACACTATAGTTTTGTAATAGTATTTTTTAATCGAACTATAGTTGTGAAAGGAAGATAGATATATTTTAATATCATATTTAAGTCAAGATTACTTTACTTGCGTATAAATATGTATTTATAAATTTGAATAATTTTTTAATAATATTTAAATCTTAAATGATTAAGATTTAGAGTCAATTTTTATATTTAAAGTGATGTAACTAAAAATTTACTCATTTTAACTACAAAACTCAAAATGTCAGATATTATATATACTTCGATATTATATATACTTTGATATCCACTTGGTTTCGTTTGAATATATTTGCCTAAATGATTTCTAGAGTGCATTTATTTCTTTGTGTCACGGATGTATTAATTATAATCGATGGCAATAATACGATCTTAATTCCATAATCAACATAAGTAATTTATATTAGATTATATTAAAAGGAATAATTAAAAGAGCAGATTTTGTCTGTAGCTTAAGGGGGGAAATACATTTAGAAGGCTAGAAAAGAGGCAATTTTCAAGAATTTTTTAAATT
>QKQZ01013495.1:0-32860 GCA_003595255.1 Solenopsis fugax
AACAAAATTTGTATGGTTGTCCCCTTATAGTTGCCACCACTACAATTTTTTCTCTCAGTATACGTATAGCCATCACGGTACGCAGCATTCCCAATTTCTCCCGCAATGCGAAAATACCGCATCGTCATTGGACATTTTAGAAATTATTTACTCTTTACGTAAGTTTCTTCGATATATAAACAGGTAATGAAATATTTTATAAACGGAGGAAAAGAGAAGAGAACTGAAAAAAAATTTCATCACACGAAAAAAGAAAGCAAGACGTTTAGATAACATTTTACAATTTTAATGTAACGAATAGATTGATGCACGGCGATTCCGGATCTTTTGAGCGAGTTAAGAGCGGTTGAATCTTTCGTTTTCTTCGGCTGATTAATCGAATGGCATTCAACTTGCGCGATGGAAGCGAGATTACAGAGAAACATTGTAGCGACAAGGATGTACGAAGGTGCTCGGCAGGCAGCAAAATTGATTCAATGGTGAGCAAAGAGATTTAACGCGCAATTACTCTGATTGAACGAAGCTGATGGCTTGGGATCCGTCGGGAGAATTGCCGACATCAAAGTACAGACCGGTACTCCGCTCCTCGTTAAGGGGACTGAAAAGAGGACCAACAAACGGACATCCTTACGGCATACATATATTGTTCCGCCGAAACAATGCGTCTTTGTCGCTACTGCGATGAAGTTGATCCGTTTGTTGAAGATTCGAAATATCTGTCGGATATCTTATTCAAAGCGGTACACAAAAATACATTGCACTTTATGTTAAAAATATTAAATAGACATAAAAATTGTAGGAGAGCGATGTCAATGTTGCAAATTTTTAGTTTGGGAGGTTCTTCTTAAAGGAATTTTTTTCGCACCTTTACTTAATACACGATGTTTCATATTCTCATGGAATTTTATAACTTCCTAAAAATTGTTCTTATCCTTTTTTTACCTTAGATCATGTGCAGATTTTCAAAGGAAATTATTTTTGAATTATTAGTAGAAAAAATTTCGAGGAGAAAACTCTTTTTCTTTATATACAATATTTTTACCTCGTTGCTATTAGAAATGAATCGTTTAATGGATCGTTTGCGCAGCCACCTGTTGCAGCAGTGAATTGCTCGAATTCGAATACTATTGCCCATGAATTTAACTATAATTTTTCAGATGTTTAATGAGTAAGACAGGCATTGATATTTTTTTTAGATCTTTTCATAAAATATATTATTCGTGTCGAAAATCAATAAATATAACTTTTTATTAGATGAGAAGTCGTTGAATTAATTTAGCAAGTCAAAGAATAGCGATACTACTTGGAAAAGTTTGTTAGTTCTGAACTTTGATCATTCCTATATTTCGTACGGCGCAAGCGATAAGATATTATACTCGCAAATAAGAAAGATATCCTTGTTACAAAGTCGTGCATAACGAATATTTCCAGGCGAAAAATACATTTTGCAATAAATGACTGTAAGAAATATAACTGACCATTTCATAGGGGTTTTTTTTTAAACGTTTGACAATTTATTTCAACATGAAAATATACAATATAATTCAATTGTTTATATTCGTATATTTATTCTGAATAATAGAGAGTATATGTATAAAAAATTAAAATAATACACAATTACATATATAATATTAAAATTAATAAATATACGTGCACGCAATAAATACGTCTTTATTAGCATACGATGTATTAATGTTAACGTCCTATTTACGAATCCCTTTATGTTCCAGAAATTGAGTTTATTATACTACAATATTGTTTACACCACAAATATTAAACAAGCGAATACGAGTAATAAATTATACGATTATATTGCCTGGTCAAGCATATTCAGACTCTTGCATATTCAGTATATTATTTACAAACGTAATAATTAAATGTATATCTGTTACGGACGATTTGAGTAATTGGTAATTATACATAATGGCCTATATAAATAATTCCCAATTTGTTCGGTAAAAATGTTTAATAGAAAAAAATTAATCAAATTTCTCGGTCATTATATCTATTTCCCAATGCTAAGTGGTCATTTGATAAGTCATCTTATTTGATTTTTCCAGCACACAATCTTAGTTAAATAACTTAAGAATAACTTAGAATATTCTACAATTACTGTAACTGTTGACAAGCAATGTTTAATAGTGAATAGAATTTTATTAAAGTAGAATAAGACACTTCTACCTGTTCTGATTCGTACTTGAATATTTATGTGAGTGTACGGCTATTGTAAATTGGATTTTATTAATAGAATTTAATACGGTAAGTTAGTTTTAAGATACACTAGCCCGTACATTTATCTCAAAGTTCTCAGATATTATTTTTAGTCAAAGATGTACATTTATCTCAAAGTTCTCAGATATTATTTTTAGTCAAAGATGTCTATTCGATCACGACGAAACGATTAAAGTACGCTGAGGTGCTGTGATTATTACCAATTAATGCCCAAGTAGTGACTAACAAATTGACGGGGGACCTGTGAAATGGTGGGCGGGTCTACGTCCTCGCCAAACGTAACGTCAGGGTGGTACTTTGAAATTTTAATGAGCCACGTTCTCTCTGACCTCGTCGTTAGAGATTCGAGCGAGTGCCGTCGCATCGGTGTGAGGAAGGGATGGTCTTCGTCTCGATACCGACGAAGTTGAAAATTACTGGGGAGGCGGTTCCCGTGAAAAGTTGCGAGAAGTCAATTAGTATGGTGCTCCTTTCATGGGGATGCCCGACGCGCGCGGTTGTTAAGGTTCCAACTGCCGGAATATACGATAATCTGAAAGACTTTAAAAGAGAGAGAGGTTGCCGCCAATAAGGCAAAAGCTGCTCGTTATGCAACACGCCAGGCGCGATAAAATATAATAATGCGCCTCTGCATCAAACTGCAGAAACTAAAGTTTAGTTACCGTAAAGGTATTAGGTCGCAAAGACCCTTGCAGAATTAGTCTCACAGTTTTGTACGGTACATTGGAATTCTCGCAGGTTCTTTTTGCGAGAGAGGCACGAATGCTTGAACAAATAAATTTGCAGATCGAATTATTTTCACAATAATTATATTCTTTATTTTATGCTTTTTCTTATTTTAATGATTTTATTTTACTTTAATTTTTCATAATAATTTTTAGAAAGATAAATAAAATACTAATTAATACAATTGAGTGTTTGCTATAATCTTTTTGTTTCTATTTACTGAAAAACTGTATTTTCCACAAATCAGAGAAGTGTGAAATATACAATTTGCTAACAGGGGAGAAATAAAATCAAAGTGACATAGATATGACATAGATATTATCGTTGCTAAGCGACTGCATCGATATCGATGCCGGTTCCCTCTTGGCAACGAATTGGAGACACTTTCCTTTACAGCAGCTTAAATCTACTGCGTCTCGAGAGAATGCCTTGGCAATGACCCGGCAAGACCTTTTTACGAGCGCGGAATAATTATGAGTCCAAGTCACATTTTCACAGCGTGCTCCCATAATAATTCAGTCATATCCTTCTCACACAATTTCTCATTGAGATCGTAGCAGTTGCTTTAATATTTCTGAAATAGTCCGTCACAATTTCAGAAGCAAAAAATAAGTTAACGGAAGACTATCCTCTGTGCGATCGTTAATTTTAACATCTTTTAAGCGGAAAATCATAAAGCTAAATTAGAACGTATACGCGTCGCATACTTTTCCATTAACAATTTTGACATTTTGACCCGTAAAAGTTACGGTTTTATTACTGATTTATACTACTAATTCGCTTAACGATTCGCTCATTAACGTTAGTTACGCGCACATACTCGTAAAATTACGTAATTACTTTGCGTAAGATGCTAATCAACCTGATTACACAGCGGTGTGGTAATTTAAATAGTGGCCGGCGCCACTCGTGGAATAGCCGAGGGATGTAAGAAGAGGCATAATCGCGCTGCTTTTTTACACTCGCGTCAGCACCGCGTCGTCGACCGTGCTGAGGCCTTATCTCCGACTTATTTTCGCGCCATTGATTTAAACGCATCCGCCTTATCTCGCGAAATTAAGAAGAATACTTCCCTCCGCGCAATTCCAGATAGCGGAGCCGTCGTTGGTCGTGCGGTTAGATTCATCAGCGCGGCCGTCATTGGGAAGATAATTCGCTCGTGGCCGGCGGCCAAACTCGTAACGTATCAGAGCCTCTCTCGATGGTCGATTCTTGATCGACGACGACGACGAGTAGATCGAGAGTCATGCGGACTGGATCTTCTCGGGCGCATTGGAAGAAAAGAGGAACTCGGAATAGGCATCGATGATCCTCACCGGGGTCTATTGTACTTCGTGAACGAGGATACGCTCTTCTTTCGATTTATTGCACGGAACTTCGCGAAAAGACGCACGAACTCTGAATACGAATCTTGCCTATTGTGCGTCCGGATAGACGTTAGCCTTCATCTCAATGAGTCTTTCGCGAATCTGATTTGCCAAGGCTGATACCACCCTCGAATGCCTATTACGACTTATCCATAATGGGCCTGACCTTCGAGAATCTTCGCCACCGGATGATCTGGTGGTTGAAGAGGAGTTGAACCCTCTTTGACGTCCTCTCGAAATATGATTAATTCTCATCGAGAGCGGTCCTCTCGGCAAAGCTGGCGGGCGAGTGAGAAGCGGCATTTTGACCCGAGTCCCCGAGTTTTAATGCCAAGCTGACTACGGCAGAGAACTTCGTTAAAAGGAGGGGGCTAACTTTCGTATTTCTCGTACACGACGTCGACGTCAGCCACAGAAACTTTTTCGACAGCGCGCTGTCGTCGTAAACAAATTCAGATACGATTGGTTGCCTGGCCTGGCTGGCTGGCTGGCTCGCTTCCACCATTCGCTTTCGCCTTCTCTTATTTTCGCCGCGTTTCCGGACGCCTCATGGTCTGCAAAACCAACCCTCCCGTTTCTGCTCCGCACTCGCGAAAATAGGCGTCATCTTCTCTCTCTGTTTCTCGCCCCACACTACGAGATCGATCTCGCTTTCCAATTTAGTACTCGAGACCAGAGACTGCGTCCTTGAAATAAGAGCCGCCGACGTTGCTCTTTGTACGATGATACTGAATCCGTCTGGCCGTTACAAATGTAACTTGGAATTCCGTCTTGAAATCAATACCGTCCTACGCTACGAATTCTGCAGAACTAAAACATCTCGAGCTTATCGAGCTGAAGTTCAAACGACTCTCATGAATTTGCGCGAAGATGATAAGACAGACATCGTTGCGGATATCTTCGAGAGTTAACGGATTAATGAACATTACTCTTTTTATATGATAAAACCAGATAAAGCTGAATAATTTCATCCAGTTTTATCAAGTTTTGGATAATTTTATTAATTCATTAACTCTATACGTTTATGAATTTGATTTATTTGTTAACCTAACCGTGCTTGCAAAATTGCATCTCCCATCTCGTAGTCACTTTCCGAAACTGAGATTCGTTTGCGTCATCGAAGATTCATGAATTTCGCTCGAGGATCTGCAAGACGCCATTTAATTGGGGCTTTAAGGTCCGGGTATAATGTAATTACTAGCGTGAACCAAGTGGACAAGTGGATTCAAGCTACTCGACTATGCATAGTCTTCGAATCAATTGACACGAGGGTATACGATTGACTGCTAGGATAGGGGCAGCATCAAGTTAGATTCTCAGCGATGAAGCAGCTGTGTAACCGAGTTACAGCGCGAAACTCAGAAACGCAACTAACGCCCAAGAGGAACCGCTGGGAAATAAGGCGATTCGATTAGTTCGAACAGCAATCAACTCCTACTCTGATAGAATGAATTAAGAAAGATGAGGACGACGCGACAGTCCAAGATCATTACTTTAATGCTATGTAGATAGAAAACACGTGAATGCGTAATATTAATCGAATTCTGCTATTTTAACAACGTCACTATTAGTAATAACTTTCAGTAATAACTTTATTACGATTTTGAACATGCAGTACAAATCGTTACGTGTTATTTCGTTAATTAATATAACTTGCATTTGTACACTGAGAGAAATGTTTGGTAAAATCAACCAAAGTTTTGTTGAATAGTGATCAAATGAATTTTATAGTGATAGTTACTAAATATATAGTTGTTTTATCCAAACAATTTGTAACCTTAACCAAATAATTATTTTCATACAATAAATTATAAAAAGTTTTGTTAAATGTAACTAAGTTTTTGGTACCAGTAACTATAAAATTCATTTGATCACTATTCTACCAAACGATTTCTCTCAGTGTAACGAATATAAACTGTTAAAACAATGAATAGTTGCATGTAAACATCCCTTTTTCAAAGCTAAACTTTTGTAAGAATATTTTAAATATTCTAGTGAATATTTTAGAATACTTGTTAGATAAAATCTCTTCAATCAAGCCATTTAATGTTTTGTATTGGAAAGCCATACAAAATAACTTTATGTAATTACGTGAAATGTTATATATATAGTCCATCCTGCATTGATTGATTACCTACATTTCTGTTCTAGAGCGAAATGAACGTAATTTATTCAAATCGTGATGAATCTCGTCCAGAGCTTCAAAATTTTATTCGACACCGATTCCTACGATAATATAGCCTACGGTTTTGTCGCGCTGATGAGCCAAAAAAAATTCATCTAACAGTAACCCCGGGAATAAACGCAATTTTGCATTCGCCGGGATTTACATCGCGGAAAAGTTATCCTCTCTGAAAAATTTATCTGATAGCTCTGGTGTTATTGTTCCGCGCATATCACTTGTTATTACATGTGAACGATCATGAATAGTCATGTTTGATTTAATTTGTATAAACATTTTGCAAAAGATCAATTATTTCTTAACATTTTTGACCGATTTTCCCGCATTTTATCCAACAATAACGTCTAAAATATATTCACTAGAATACTTGAAATATTCTTCAAAGATTTTGCTTTAGAAAGAAGATGTTTATATATAATTATCACTATTCGTTGTATTAACAGTTATTCGTTAAAAGTGCATATTCGATTAATTTTAGAAATAATCTGTGCAATTTTATTCTCCAATTATTTCGAAAATAATAAAAAAGATTATTTTACAATTGAAACTGAAAATGTTATTTTTATATTCGAAATTTGACTCAACAATAAATTCATTCGTAATTCAATTCCCGCAAAATATACCCGTTTTTAGAGAAAAGGTTTTTGTATATTTTAAAAATAAATACATTTTCTTTATTCTCTGAAATAGTGCACGCGGGTAGTGTCATTGTTTGTGATTTTGTAAAAGTAATCACAAAAGTGGTAAATACGTCGGCATCGTGAAACGTCGAAAATCGCAATTATTGCTCCGTTCGGCACGGGCTGACAAATAATGTCGAAAATATCGCCGCTTTTTCTATCCCAGCTTATATTCTTCGAGTGTCTCTTGGTAGGACACCGAACACGAAGGCAATAAAACGTCAGACTTATATATATCGTTTTGCCGATTGTCCGCCGATCGCACAGTGCATCGCACGAGAAATATTCGCGTGGGTGTAGATGTGTAAGCTGTAAACGATACAAGAAACTGTACGTGTGCGCAGGGAAACAAATTTTTTTCTGACGGCGGAACATCGAGTGCTGCGCGGGATATATTCGCCGCAACAAGGCGATATTTCCGTTCAGATGACTATACATGCACCGAAACGATGTTCATTCCGCAGTAGATTATATACGACGTAATATCACCTATCTTACATTCTTTTAACTATTTCTTGCACGTGTATATAACTCGGTTTAATACACTGCTCTTTAAATCGAAATCAGTGAATTATTCACTGAAAAACAGTGAACAGTCTGATTTCAGTATTATACTTGTAACATAACTATATCAATCAAGTGATATATGCATTGTCTTTCAGTTATAAATTATAACTTGTAATACACCGGTCAGTGAGAGTATCCCCTTCTTAATTAGAATCACTGAAAGACAGTGAATATAGTCACTGATGATCACAGTTATATAATAAATAAGTGTAGCACTGCATAACAGTAAAATTTCACTGATTCAGATTTAGAAAATGAAAAAAAAATATTTAAAAATTTATTTGTGGGATAAATTTATTTCATTGATATATTTTTATAAATTTTTATTGAAACACTAGCAAATAAATCAATTAATAAAAAAATGTATTTCACCATCACAAATTTTTTTTATAACTAAATAAATATCGAAGAAAACACAGGTAACATTTTCTTGTTAATATTTCGACTTTTTTCTCAGAGTAATAATTTAAAGATGAGTAAAATCATGCGCGTTTAATTTGCATAGAAAATTAAGAATTTTCCATGAATTTAATCGCAGGAATGTGCGGATAATAAAATCTGCGGAAATTCAGACTCTTCATACGAATTAGGTTATATTGATTTTCTGTACAGTGAAGGATGATATTCATGATATTGACAATGCTTTTAAAATAATTGATTTTTTTCATAAAAAAGTATATATTGATATTATAAAATGCTTTTCTGTCAGTTACAACAATCGTATGTAGCGAAAAGACGGAGCAATGGATATTGATATTAGAGAACAGTTTTATTGTTATTCGCAAACTAATATACGAACGATAGTTTTTATAAAACATAATATAAACGTCAACGTTAAAAGAAACCAAAGTGTAACAAAGAAAAAACGTGAAACGATAATTGATGGTTCGAGCGTTATTTCTTATTCATCTCTTTGGTTTTGATATTCCAGCATTATGTTCGCCATTACATCCTTTCTGCCTGCGGTAATCCGCTACCACTTTTCCACGTGCATTTTATTTCCTGGCTATTCAGCTGCCCACTAACGTCTCTTTACTTTCCGCTTTCTGTCCCATCTGCTGTGATTTTTATTCCTGCCGCTTGGTTTGGCAATCTTTCTTCATCTTTCGCGAAACACTGCTGCTAAATTGAAAAATAATCGACTGTGTACGGATATTAAAAAATAATACGCTCTAAAGTACTTTTTGGTAACTAATTGAGCATAGGCAAAATTTAATCTGTTAAAGATCTCTTTTTCTGTTAAAGAGCTTCGTTTTTAGAAGGATAAGCGTAATACTACAAAAGAGGGTTTTTACTAAAGATATATCAATTCCAACCAGTAAAAAAAAATTCATGGTTAAAAGAACATTCACTTCCTATAGAGAGCAAACGCAATTTGTTGTACGCTAACAATCAAGGGATCTTTTCGATTTTTACATTTCACTTTTATTGCTACAATTTTTACGCGTACTTCTCACTTCTATCTTCTATACGTGCATTTTATTTCTTCTTGATTCGTTCGATTCGACTGTCCTCTTACCAAAGGACAAAATGCGATTGGATTGAAAATGGAAACGAATACTTTGAAAAAATAATATATAGTACATACGCAGGATTAAAAAAAAGAGAATGAAGGAACGACAGAATTCGATTTACTATAAGCGCACTTTGTATTGAAAATTGTTTCTATGAAGAGGAATGGCAAAGCACTTTATTAAAAAAAGAAAAAAAATATATGTAGAAGGAAAGTACGGGCACGTTTGCCGGGGGCTAGCGATTACCCCATTAAGCAACGAATTAAACCTCGTTTACTTTCGAGAGAGACTCGTTTACAGCCAACTTGATTTTTCCACACTTTGCGCTTTGAGCACCAGCACAAGTTCGTTGAAAGTTTATTTTGGCCTCAGCCATTTAGTTCCGCGTGCCTGCTTATGGCTTAATAATCTGTGCAAACTTAATGCCAAGCAGATTGGGGCAAAGCAGTAAGCTGTATTTAAAATCTAGGCAAAAGTGCTATAAAGTTAAATCAATATATCGAGCACGCTGTAAAGTACATATACAAAAAGAAGCATTCTTCTCTCGATAATTTCGCAATTTTACTAGCCTCGCGATTGCATTATGCTCATCTTCCAAGCGAACCGATTAAACGATTTATCAAGATTTTCTCATTGAAGCGATGAGACAAATTGTTTTACAGATATCGTTCGTAAAACGCAGATCCTTTAACCGGCAGTCAGCTTCACATTCTAATTAATTAGATGTCGAATTTGATAAGAATATTATGGTCCGTATAAAATTTTATTAGTCCAATCGCGTTCGATATTTTCCCCGCGGCTTTGTAGCGACCATTAGAAATGATACCCAGTAAAGAAAGGAACCGCCCGGATTGTTGTAATCCGCGTATAATGACGGCGATATCACCGCCGTAGTGTGGAATGATAATGGAACCTCGAAAACCCATTATCTCACTGCACAAGAAGCCATTACTTGGCTTCCAGCTTCCCGTTGATCTTTTCCGCTGTTCCTTCGTGATAATCGGAGATAACTGGACGGTTTAATCATCTATCATGAAAAGAATCCAGTATTTATGAAGCCCAGAAGAGGCTTCGCTTCCGTATCTATATTGCTAACGGCTTCTGTAGATCTAAATATTCGTTATATCACTGCCTCGTAATTCACTCGTAAAAATTTCTTTTTGCAATTTACAAAATAATTCATCATTAGATCTCACATTTTATTGATGTGACTATTGTGATTCTTGGAAGATACATTAGCCACAGATTCCATCCAGTCATCTTATTTGAGGGCAGTTCCCGTGAATATTTGGACGATGATATAACCGTCGATGAATTGTCTCACTTTTAATGTTACCGGAGGCCAAAAATTTGCAACCGAAACATAAAATATTTAAATACATCTACTTAACGTAATAACTTAATCAATAATTGCTGCCCAATAATTACGATGTTGACTCCTGTTAGTCCATTTATATCTCATTAATTGAAATTTTTGGGGAGTCTATTTATCCTTTATAATTTCTTTTTATAATTTAAATCGTGTAATGCTTTACACATGTACGCCGAATTTATTCCAGCAGTTAGACAACGAGATACCCATATTTGACACGCATCACCGCTTAGCATTTATGCATTTACGCTGATTGTGCATATCCGCTCTGTCTGATCCGTAATTCCTTGCTGCTTCTCACGTAACAATCGTCACGGTGTGCACTTCGCGCCAAAACTCCCGGGAAGCTCGCGAGCAATCCGGAAGTGCGATACCGCTCGCATTTACCGAGATTCGCTATTCGTGGCACCTGATCTAACTAACGGCTGTCTTGTTGATGCCCAGACAACGCGCGCGGCAACTTTGGAGTACGGCACGCTCTGAAAATCGATTTCCGTCCGCGCGCGACAACGTAAATTAACTTGGCGATGTAAGGACAGAAGCGGCGGGCAGGCGAGTTTGTTCCTGCGGACAGAGGCGATGTGCTCGGGTAACTCCGAGGGTCGGTTGTCTAACGTTGGCCGGACGTGAGGCAATACTTGGAACTTACACGAGATAACCCGGCGGGTGTGCCAGTACGCTCCGGGTTCGGTCATTCTGCACGTACAACAACCGACCCTTGTGCTCTCGCGCAATAGCCCCGAAGTGGTGCTAGAGTGGGCGAATGATACGATGGTCGTGTCCTACATGTAGTGTAGCGTTAATACGGCGTTACCCTCAGTTTACGGCGGTTTTCTTGGTCATGTCGGGCTGGATTATCGACCGTGACGTGGCATCATTATGTTGGCATTAACGGCACGTGGAAAACTCCGTAATTCCCGAGTTAATCGCTTTCTTCTCTCTCGCCGCGAGAACAGAAGGCTGGATGGAGAAACGTTAATTGCATCAGGAAGGAGAAAAACGCTTGATTAAACTAATAGCAAGCGATATAGCAGCATTACACTCGCGGTTTTTCTCCAGGATAAGTAAAATCAACGCTCCGAGAATCTGTTGTGGGAATATCGAGTTGAATTATTGTGCTTCTTAATGCGGGCGCAGAGTTAATGCTACACTTAAATCAAATCCGCTGCCAAGTCGTTATCTCAGCTTCGGTTGCTCAAAGAGATTTGCCAGAAAAGCTATTCGCGTTAAAACACGCGCGTCCCTTTTTGCTGCAGCGTGCCAACAGGTCAAGTACGGCGTCCAGGCGGTCTTTGGGCCTTCGGATCCGATCCTGGGCCAACACATACACAGTATCTGCGACGCCCTCGATATCCCACATCTCGAGGCCAGGCTGGACCTGGAGACAGAAGCGAAAGAGTTCAGCATTAATCTCTATCCCGCACAAAGTCTGCTCAACGCCGCTTATCAGGATATCATGGAGTTCCTCAACTGGACGAAGGTGGTGATTATCTATGAAGACGATCATGGTGAGTGACGATAAATTTATCAGTAATAATAATACTAGTATTAATTCATGCATTTATACATACAATTAGTTGGCGAAATTTTAAGAGTATACGGACAGCAATACTGATATGTTACATTGTTAGCAATATGACAGCAAACTCAATGCATTTATCTATCTGGATAGTTCATTAATAAAATGTACTATTTTTTTAACAGAATATTTTTCAATCACATTGATTACACAAATGATATTGGAAAAAGAAATTTGCTTTTCAAAATTGTCCTCTATTCTTTATAAATTCAATGTTTTTTCTCTATTCTTTATAAATTCAATGTTTTTTCTCTATTCTTTATAAATTCAATGTTTTTGTAGAGAAGAGAATATGAGAGATAAATATCTTTCATATTCCCTTCTCCACAATATCTCTTAAAAAGTGTTCCATTACAAAAATGTTGCATATAACAATGCACTTATGATTATTTATGCATTGTATGATCTTATTTCAAACAAGGATAAAACAAGTATTATAAAAACAAATAATGATTCATGTTACTAACTTATCCACTTAATAAAATAAGGAGATGGACAAAATAACATGGATATCTAAGAAATACATTATTTTTTTAATGAGAGATTGATTGATCCACCATTTGTTTTTAATACAGATTTTATCCTTGTTTAAAATAACTCATGCAATGCTTGCATATTTAAGTAACAAAGCATGATATAATATATTGAACAAAAACATACATTGCATATTCTGTTTATATTTGTTGTACATTTGCTAACATCGAAAAATATACATTACGAATGCAGCAACATGACTGCTTATACATACAATGAGTTGGCGAAATTTTAAGAGTATACGGACAGCAATACTGATGTGTTACATTGTTAGCAACATGACAGCAAACTCAATGCATTTGTTTATCTGGATAGTACATTTTATTAATGAACTATACGCAAATGATATTGGAAAAAGAAATTTACTTTTCAAAATTGTCCTCTATTCTTTATAAATTCAATGTTTTTTCCCTGCCTGATATAAATATCTCTCATATTTTCTTCTCCATAATATCTCTTAAAAAGTGTTCCATTACAAAAATGTTGCATATAACAATGCACTTGTTATTATTTATGCATTGTATGATCTTATTTCAAACAAGGATAAAACAAGTATTATAAAGACAAATAATGATTCATGTTACTAACTTATCCACTTAATAAAATAAGTAGTGTATTTCCAAGTGTTTACATTATATTGTTTATTTCTGTATATAATACCAAGTCTATTAAACTGGTACAGCTTTACCACGCTAGAGTAAAGCGAAAAATAGCGCATTAATCTTGCTTTTGAGAAATGTTTTTCTTCTTTGTTGCTCTTCGTTAAATATCATGTCAGTTTAATACTCGTGACATAATGTGTTACTATCCTTACAACGCAAATATAGAACGTTGCGTGCAAAAAATTGAAAGCAGGACAGTCGGATTTTTCAACGCTTATCGGCATGCGGAACATTTGTCAAAATTCATTTTACGCTCACTAAAACTTCTCGGGACGTTTAACGTGCACTATTGTAACGTAGAATCGCGCTAATGGTGCTGCGCGTTTTTGGCCATAAATAAATGGAAACGACATAGGATTCCCGTTTCTTTGGCCAGAAGAAGAAAGAAATAACACGTACTTTTACGAATTTGCCGAGAGCACAGTTTCCTTTTTATTGCAAACGATATACGGGGAAAATGCATATTCATAACTTCGCTGTCCCAAACAAATATGTAACTACTTAACTGATTAAATGGAAATTATCGTCATTTCTGAAACTTCTTTCAGAAACGTTTCTATCGCGAATCGTTTGTTCTGTAAAAATAAGAGATAAATTAAATAGAAGTTATCTGATTAAAGAGTTGTACAGAGAGTTTTTTTTTTTACGCAGCATCTGCTATTCTTTGCATTAAAAGTATCGCGGCAGTTATTACGCGTCGAACGAAATTCGAACGATCGATTCGATTCAAGTCCAGTTTGAAATTTTCCTTGGCACAAAGCCGATTTCAAAGTTCTTTGAAATCCGAAGTCAGGCATGTATCGCCATATTTTACGAGAATTTGCACGCGCATGGGCAACATGTCAAAGCGATTTTTCTCCGGGATACTTTCGCGTAGAATAATGCTTCACCTAGTTTGAGAAAGGAGTAAAGAAGTAAGTAACGATGGATGATTCGAAGGATCCAGATGGGGATGAAGTCGGATTGAAACTGACATTGAGCTTGTCTTTTCTCAGGAAAAGAACTCTCACTTCGCCAAGTCGGTTCTATAACTTTAATTAATTAATTCGCATAATGGACCTATTTAAATAGATTCGAAGACGTTGCAAGCAAGCACGTCCAGTTTGAATGAGGCATTATCCCTAAAGACGAACACGCTGGCAGATTAAGACGCTCTTAGGAGAACTCCAGGCATAAATTTATTTCAAAGTTTTCTACTCCGATTTAAGACATTACCGCGAATATGAAACAAAGGAATCTTCGAGAAGCATTAAATATCATTATTTTTGACATTTTAAAATAAATTGTATAATTAAGAAAATCTCTTAAAATTAGGACAAGTAATTCTTGGCACTCGTTTATACCTCGTCCTTCCTTCTTTCCACATTCCGAGTCTCCTTCTCTTGAATCTTCAGACATAAATTGCAGTCGCAAGATCGATATTTTCAATGTTCTCCCGTATATTTCTGCATGCATCGAAAATATGTCAGCAAGGACGCATTAATTATTTAAAGGCGAATAACTGTACGTTCGAATTGCGTCTCTCGTAATTTATCAGAAATAACAAGCGGGTGATGAGTGGCCGGTGGAAAACGAGCCTGCGGATGGGGACGATTACGATGAATTAGGAACGTCGTGCCAGCAACGCAAGACGAATTGCACGTCATAAACGTGCGTTTCGCGACGCCGGAATATTTCCGTGACTGATTATCGCGGGACGTGAGTCATCACCGCGGTTCGCTATGATACGTGACCTTCTTCGAGATCGTCGCCAAAATCCACCATCTGCAGACATTTGTCGTGTCGTAAGAGATACTTTACGTTCCATCTCCGCAGGCAGTTTTTTTTTTTTTTTTTTGTAAATCGCAGTTGCTCGTAATTTCATCGCGTAATCGCTGCAATTGTTATAAGACATTCAGTCGTAGAGGAGAAAAAACAGAAATGGTGATTAATAAAAAATTATCATCACTTTTAATACGCAAATTATTTATAATATTTAATAAGCTGAAATAACCATAAAAATGATCACTAATTGATAGAGTAATCAATAATTGAATGATAATTAATGAAAATTAAATAAAGTACAGCTCCGAAAGTTGTTTTATTAATTAGATTATAATTTTACTGCGTGATCGCGATTTGCAATATCAATAGCAGTGACTCGCAAAATGATAGTGATACAAAATGGAGAGAAGGAGACTAGAGAGGAGAAAGGCAAAGAGAGAAAGAGCTGTACCAATTTGTCTGCCATAAACTCATTCAATTCAACTACATATACATAACATAATTATTAAAGCCTTTAGAGGAAAATTGGTATGCTATGATCCACCTATATTGAATAACGTCAACGGACATGTGAAACTGATAACAAAATCAATTGGATGCGTTATGCACGGCTCGAATTCCTTGTAGTGGTATTCGATTACAGTGCGATTAAAAGCGATGTTGTACGCAGTCGAATGAAACACGTTAGCGCGTGGCAAAGTGAAATGAAATGGCACCATCGATAGACTAACGCGTTCTTCCAATGGAGCGGTAACATCTTAAGTTTTTCTATCGAACTTTGCTGCCGGGCGTCGATAATTTCATTTCCGCATCTCTCCACGGGATTTTCCCGGAATTTAACCACCTTTGATGAAAACATCTCCTGAGCTTAACCGCTTTCCACAACGAGCTTAGCTATTTGTGAGGAAAGTACACGTACAAGCCGATTAGAACGCCCCTGACCCCTTGCCAGTTCTCCGCTATCTCGTCCAACCCCCTCCTGTGCATCCCGCTCTTGCCAGAGCCGACGTTGAATTCCTCGAGAGATTTACCGGGACTCCGGGTTCTCCGTGTTTCCTACACTTTCAATTCCGGCGTGCTATGTACCCGCGAGGTGTAAGGGATTCGGCTCGGCGAAATCGTACACGTCTTCGAGCATGTTTGCCGTTACGAGCCCGCGATTCGTTCAGCGAAATTTCGTCTTACCTACGGGATCGAACATTGTCACCGCGATGCGGTGTGACATGTCGTTCGGCTGGTTCAGTGTCGACTTTACGGCTTTACCCGAAAAGCTCTCGAGTCAACCATTCTCTATTCCCTGTTATATCGTTGTAAAATCGTGAGTCGTGTACTTGTGGCTCATACGTTATATTTTATAGCATATACATATATTTGGTATCATATTTGGAATATAAAAAGATTAACAAGTCAAAAATTTGAAAGAGGCTTATTTAGCTCTAATTTAAATCACTTAGCTATCTATGATGGCGAGAGATAGATGTTGGGCAGTTTACGAGATTGACTCATTCAATCGAGGGGCAAGTACCGCCACGCGAGTTCCACGGGCTATCTTGGGAGCCAGACAGCGTGGCATTAGATCTCTTTCAACTTTTCAAGTAGTTTAGAGATCCGTTGGTATCGATTCGCGATTACTTTACTCGTTTTCCGTCTCGTGGAGTTCCCCGCGACGACGCGGAAACTTTCCCGACCAGTAACAACCACTATCCACTTTGCGCGTTTCTCGAATCGCTGCATCCTATCTAATCAAGGGACGAATGCGTTCCTTACTTCTCGTCCTGTAATTTACCCTGTGCGCGAATTCAGAGTACGCCAATTACACGTATAATTAGGTAAAAAAATTACGATGTTTATTCAATTTAATTCAATTTAATTCTTCGTACACAGAAAAAAAATTAGTATCAAATCAACAATTCATTGTTTCATATGTAAGGAAGAATATAAAATCTCCTTGGGAGAATTTGATAAACTTGATCAGACATAATTTGGTCACATGAAGAAACAAAATTTCTTTATGTTAGCAAATTATGTCTGATCAAGTTTATCAAATTCTTCCAAGAAGATTTTATATTCTTACTTATATATGAAACAATGAATTGTTGATTTGATAATCATTTTTTCTGTGTAGTATCACGGATGCTTCGAATACACACACACACACACACACACACACTCTCTCTCTCTCTCTCTCTTTCTATTTTTATTTAATACTTAATTGATGTAATATATCATTTTTTATTTTTCTTTATTTTTTGTTTCTTACTTTCTCTCGCCTGGTTATCTCTTTGTTACTTTTCCTTTTTGCTTGTATGTTGTTCTTAAAGGGCCTGCCCTAGAACTGTAATAAGCACTCCTTCTCTCTTCTCTCTTTACGACGATGGATTATTGGTGCCCGAAGAATTTCGTAATCGTTATTCCCTGTATGCCTTTAGACTGCCGCGGAATGTCAATTCAGATCTTTCTCAAAAAGTTCAAATATCTTCGTCTCGTCTGCAATTTCAAACGAAAATGGAATTCCGAATAGCACACGTACAGAGAATACCGTAATATTTCGATCTATAAAGAAAACTCTCCGTGTATGAGGACACATATTCCTATAGACATCTTGTCCTGGAACGTAAATGAGGGTAACAACGTTATTTTAATGTTCAATATTTAATCGCTCCATTTGACACGTCTGAAGCATTTGGCACGAACATCATCGCTCATCCGAAGCGCGGGGGCGCATTTATCTTCGCGAGTCTAATTGAGTTTCGCTCCCGCTCGCGTGTGAGGGAGATATCGCGTGTTAACGCAGAAACGAGCAAAATCAAGTCGCCGCATTAGAAACCTTCCCCCGTACAATAAACGCGCTCCGCATAACTCCGCTGGCAGATACAGCGAATAGACTTTACAATGAAGTCCTGTGTCCGTGGCAGGGTGTAATACCAACGCCGAGTTTCCCGCATACACAGATATGGGCGATGTTAATGGCGAGCCGGAGAGATCGTGACCGTGCGAGCTGAGCTGTCTAGTTTTGCACCTGCGAGACAGACGACTTTGCCAGCCCCCGCCACGCCACCAATGCCACTTGGAACTATCACTCTGGGGTGAATCTATGTTTTGGCTTCAGCTAATAAATACAGCGAGAAGTATTATCGCTTCTCTAACATCGTATTATGCTATTCTTATGTTACGTTACTTAAATGATCGACGAGCTAACATTAAGCGTTAAATTACGCGGCAAAAATAGCAGCAATAGAAGCATTAAGTTTACGCTGCGCTGAGAAAGAGTTTTCCGATTGAAATAACGATGTAATATCGCGCGAATAATACGACGCGATATTAAGCGAAAATTCTTCCACGCGCGCCCGCGTCTTCATACGAACTGAGTTACGTGCTCCAGCTCGTCAGACATTATTCAACGGAAAGTCGGCAACGAGATTCCGACGTCGTAATTACATTCAGAGTCCATCGAAGTTACGCGAAGTGAAACCACCGCCAGGTGGATTAATGTTTCACGGTTAATTCGGCGCCGGGTTTTCAATTCGCGATATAATAAGATCGACCCTCATTCGTCTGGTGGGAAGCAGACGAGGGGTGGAAAATCCACCGTGAGGTGATGGTACTTTTCGCTTTTTCTCCACTCGAAAAAGGAGCACGTCGAGTGACCGAAACGGTTTCGTGCCCGTCTCGTGAACCTCCCGCCAACCAGATTCCGTGTCCTTACGTCCCGAGAATCGTCAATGAACCTTCAACCTGGCCCATCACAGTCCATTGTGGAACTTCCAAGACTCACTCGCTCACTCCATCGAACAACCATCTCCGCGTTCCCCCTCTTACGTTACCCCTCTCTCCGTTCCACCCCGTCGTTCCTCACCATCTCCGCATTCCTCGCGGAACCCTTCAGAATAATGGAGTTGCTGGTGGAAGGACGAATCGTCCCGTTGAACGCACGACCCTGCATTTTTATATTTCGATGCAGAATGGTGGAAAAAAAAAAACAGAAGAACCTTCGACCTGCGTGTTTTTCATTTTTCTTCACACTCGACATTTTTATTGAAAAGTTTTAGCATCTCGCGAATTTCATCGAATATCACGGATGTATCACGAAATTTAGAATAAAACTGTTCTGAATATATATTTTTAACTGAAGAAATGATGTAATACTTTTTAATGTGTCTTTTTAAGAGTACGAAATTTTTAATGCCACATGCATATGTTACTCTTATTTTCGACATTTTATCTCTGCGATATTCCAGCTAGATATTTTCTTCTTATTCTGCAGTACGCTCGCCCCGTAAAGTTCGCTAGTTCAAGCACGAAACGTCAAATCTTTTTTACGTGAGATCCGTCAAAACCAGGCGATGGCCTTGTACTTTTATAACCTCTGAAAGTGACAGCCCAGCAGTATTCTAAGGATCTGCAAGACCTACTTATACGATAGAAAGCTTCAAGTACCTTGTGCTTAGCTTCTCTTCGAATATCCATATTGAATGCTGAATCTTGATCCTTAATCATTTTTTGTTTTTAAAAGTACAAAAGAAGATCAAACGGAGAATGTAAAAATTTTTTTGTTATTTGACATTATTATACAGATTCCCAGTAAGCAAGAAACATTAAAGCAACAAAATTAAAAAAATGTTAATTTTATGCGTACTTTTAAACATTTTAAAATAATATTAACGTATAATATAATTTAAACGTTTTAAAAAGATTATTTGGTTCATTACTTTATTCAAAATATCGAAATATTATCTCCAAGTCATGATAAAAGTTTGTTCATATTAACGTTTTATACAACGTTAAAAACGCCATATTTGAAAACTTTATATGTTATAATATTAAATATCGTTGTTATAACACAGTAGTAATGATTTTATGCTTACTGGGTTGTAAATTACAAAATTTCTTTATTTATATGATTGTTAAAATGTTGCTGCTATAAATTCTATATGTGACAAACAATATTTTAGCAGATACAAAAAAATAACGAAAATTTTTGCGTCACCTAAACATCTACCTACATCAACTAAACATTTTTTTGAATGTTTTTTTTTCTTAATCAACGACAAAAACTTGTCACAAATATTTGAATTTTAGCTCTGAAACCAACTGTAAAGAACAAAACAACGAAAAATTTAGCTTATTTTACATTGAAAATGACCATAATTTGCTGCAATTTTAAATAAATAACAAGTGAAATTCGGCCCATTAACCATAACATTTTAGGTAACTAACTTTTAAACAAGTAATTATTGTAGATCCAAATGAACTTATGCACAAATATTTATTAGCCTTCTATTAGCATATGTGAAAAATTTAATTCGTAATTAAACGTTTTAAAAAGATTATTTGGTTCATTACTTTATTCAAAATATCGAAATGTTTTAAAAATATTATCTCCAAGTCATGATAAAAGTTTGTTCATATTAACGTTTTACACAACGTTAAAAACGACATATTTAAAAACGTTATAATATTAAATATCGTTGATATAACATAGTAGTAATGATTTTATGCTTACTGGGTGCTACTTTTTCATCAATTTTGTAAACAACTAAAAGCAACGATTTTACATAAGAATAAAAAATATAAACAAGAAATTAAATTACTTTTAAATCAATAAGAAAACTATATTCAAATTTTACAGATATTCAAACAATAATATAGAACTATCTATGAAATTTTTATATTTCTTTTAATGCTTTGAGATGTGACGTACGTAATCCCTTCTGATTACGGTAGCTTATCATTTTTATTATGCATTATAAATTTTAACAGGAGAACATGATCTATGCTTCGCATATCTTAAACATAATAAGCCGTCAATCATTTCAGTCACGTATTTTAAATAATCTCGGCAAGTAACTATCATTATCAGTCATTTTCCTCACGTATCTCGAATATTATTGGAGAATCAATAATTTCTCTCACGTATTTTCAAATTTTGCCAAACATACTCGGCCTTCTCTAATTATGCAGCCACGTGTTCTAAATGGTTTTACCCCTGAATGCGAACTAAATTATTACGCATAAATTCTGCGAATATCATTCGCAGAATTTGTACGTAATAATTTGATAATTACAAGGACGTTCGAAGACTAGGGAACGGAGCGTGAGCGATGCATTCGTGAAAATTAAACACGGTCGCTGCCATATTTTGCGGAGACCTCTCCGCAGATATCTCCGCCGTGTGCATCCTTGCAGAAGGAAGAATTTCTCCCTGTCATAACGAGAATTTTATGACCGACCCGGTTTCGTGTAACGTGTCCAGTCGAGCGCGTATGTTTTACACGATAGCTAAACCATGGCGATGGAGGGACGCAAAAGTGGGAATTCGTTCCCAGACGCAGCGAAAGTCTTCGCGAACTTTTCGAATAACTCGGCGATCGTCGAAGTTCCGCGATATGTCGTCTTTCCGCACCAGCG
This sequence comes from Solenopsis fugax, assembly GCA_003595255.1. NCBI lineage: Eukaryota > Metazoa > Arthropoda > Insecta > Hymenoptera > Formicidae > Solenopsis > Solenopsis fugax. Next base: position 21,588 of record QKQZ01013495.1, read on the forward strand.
ATTGACCGGTCTCGATGGGACGAGCAAACCTTCCGAAAACAAGCCTCTTCACGATCCTTGGCGCAATTAATCCAAGTCCGACTCGTACGAGTAACATCACTTTAAAAGAAATTTCTCGTTACTTGGTGATGGTCAATAAATTAGCGAGGACAAATTGTAAAACGTAATTGTGCACATTTAAAATAAATACGCTGTTATTTCATTTTATTTTGTTGAGAGGAATTGCGTAATAAAAAAAGAACGCAAAAAAAAGAAAGTGTAAATGAAATAATTCAGTGAAACCATTTTCATTTAAAACCGCGACTTGCGTATTTTTATTAAAATGTTGTTATCGAATAACTTTTAATTTTAATTTTTTTACAAGTATTTGTTTCATAATGCACTTTTAAAAGGCTATATTTTTATATACTGTGTATCTCAATGTTCTTACCGTTCTTACCGCATTTTTAACAATACACCTACATAATTAATGTTTTAAAACTATTTAATTGTCTCAGGGAAATAATAAATAATTTCTTTTCCGCTTTTGCTCAGTTTCTGATTTTCATTCCTCATTCCCTTTTGTGAAGAAATACAAAGTAATTGGATTTGATATACTCATCCAGAACTTGCATTCGTTAATCATATTTTTTTATTATTACTAGCAAAATATCAATTAAGAAATTTGAATATATGTATAACTACACAGCATTAATAAAAATTCACTTAATTCTCTATATTACGTCTCTATGGCACATTGATCTTTCTTTTTTTCCCTCTTCTCTCGGCCATTATGAAATTTTTATCTAAAAAGATCTTGAGACCCTTGAGAGATATTGCTCCTTTAGAATATCATATATAAGACCGTAGTAAATTTAGAAGAATTAACTATGCGACTTTTTGCGAGAAACTTCTTTACAGAAGCATTTGCTATATTTTCTTCGTTCTTTGTCGGAATATAATTGCGACTCCGCAAGAAAAGTTGTTTCACCTACTTTCCTGGAATATATTATTAAAAGCGTCATCAAGTATCTTTTCTACATAGCCAAAAACGCATTTATATTCTAAAGCGGTGTTTCTCAAAGTACTTCTAAATCGAATCTCTCTGCTGCCGCCGCTCGCGCCTCCAATATTCATTCGGCCGTCCTCTTGAAATGCGCATGTTTAAGACAGCCGGCGATCCAATTATTTCGATCGTCTGTCACTCCGCGATCTACTCGAGGCGTGGAGCGAAAAAGGAGGAATAAGGCAAGTAATCGTTGACAGCTTCTTTCGTGCGCGCCGACTCAGCGCAATATTTCGCACTGTCGAGACGAATATCGACATTTCGAGCACGAATCGTAAGTGGTCGTCATTAGAGTGTATAAAAAGCCAATATGATAATCTGTCCTTCCATTGGGAACAGACACGAACGCTTCCGCGCTCCCCGGAGAAATTATTGTCGACGTCAAGTAGCCGCCGCGTCCGACTCGCGTTTTTTTTCTTGTATCCCGCGCCTCGTAGAACCCTACAAGTGATGCAATTATCTCAATCTCTTCCAAGATTTGTGCGGCGTCGACGATACTTTGTCGTAGACCCTATTTTTCGTAGTAATTGAGATTTCTTTATTTTTACTCGTCGTTTATTATCTTTTGTTACCACTTTCATTTTTTGTTACCATTATCATTCTTTTCGGATACAAAAAGACATACAGATTGTGGCATCTACACTCAGAGAAATGTTTGGTAAAATCAACCAAAGTTTGGTTGAATAATGAATTTTATAGTTATAATTACTAAATATACACTGAAAAAAAAATTATTAAATTTTAATAAATATTTGTTTGTATATTTGCAAGAAAATATTTACTAAATATAAATATTTATTTATTTAGTAAAAGGACAACTAATTAAATTTAACTATCGATTTTCTTTTATTGAGTAAATATTTATGTATTGCAAGTAAATATTTTCTTGCAAATATACAAACAAATATTTAGTAAATTTAGTAAATTTTTTTTCCAGTGTATAGTTGTTTTATCCAAACAATTTGTAGCCTTAACCAAATAATTATTTTCATACAACAAATTACAAAAAGTTTTGTTAAATGTAATTAAGTTTTTAGTACCAGCAACTACAAAATTCATTTGATCATTATTCAACCAAACTTTGGTTGATCTTACCAAACGATTTCTCTCAATGTATTATAGAGGAAAATCGCTGAATACCTATTATAATACTTAATGCTTTGAGTTATTTTTATATTTCCCAATTGTTATTTTTTTTTTTATAAAAATATAAAAATGCAGTTAAAATTTTCATGATTACATTATTATCAGCTACATAAATTGATCAAAAATTAACATCAGTTGTACCTGATGATTTTTAAAAATGTTGTTTGCACTAAAACAAGATGAGGCTTTTTATATTTTCGTCTACATTGTTATATAATTTCTTAATTATTTCATATTTTTGTCATCAAGTAGCTTATGTTAAAAATATATAATATCATTAATGAGGTAAGATTTAAGTGAGCGATACGCATTCAGCAACTGTGTTCCCTACATTTCCTCGGATTTTATTACGTATAAGCATGCGAAACATAGCAGAAAACATTTCTCATTGCTCGTCGTCGAAAGCCGGGATAATACCTTGCCATTATGACCAAAACCACGACGCAGATCGCAGTGAGAAATTGCGTCGCATCGCGCTTATTTTCGCGCGTCACGCCTCGCTCTCTGGAAACGCAAGTCTTTCTCGGCACCCTTTAAACACAACGTACGTTAAACCGGGCAATGCCAATTCCCTAGTTAGTAATCTGTAAATGGTGTAGTTCTCTCACGTCGTAGAATCGTAAACGACGTAACACCCTTCCACACTTTGATGGATGTTCACGGACTATTCTGTTGTAACGCCTTGAAACGTAACTCGCGATAATGCAACGCGCTTTATGGCTTCTCGCCATGTCAATTTTAATAAAAGGTGCCGCTTTCCGTCTCTCTTTGTCTCTCCTCCTCTATTTCGCATGTCGCCCGCGAAATTACTAAGAGCAGTAAAACGCTCGAAATGCTATTTTAATTAAAACCGCCGTTTCAAACGACTCCCATGAAAGTTCGTTCTTGGTGTACGCAGAGTGTTCATAATTTGAGCTGCACACAACGAGTCAAACCGCAAACCGGGAGAAATATTCTACTTATTATTTTCAATTCAGACTGTAACGCCCAACAATTTAATTACCTCTTTACATTACCTTTCATTATCTTTTCCCGCGAAGTACTTCTAATTCACAGTTATTCTTTTTTAATAATCATGCGGAATTAAAAAAAAATAATACGAGTTTTGTTAAACAACTACAATTATCTGCTTTTAAATATTGAAGAAAATGATAACAGAGATGTAATAATATCACAAGTATTGATAAGCCATTTAATATTTAATAAAGTTATCACTTGTCTCGGATTTTTATTAAGCTGTCATGTTACGCAAACGTAATCCTCTTGTCACAGTATTGTCTTCTTCATGCCCTTGATATTACATCTCGAAGATACTATATTCGGTTGTCACGGTATTGGTGTACCAACGAAACATGGGCGCTTAACTTCGAGCTATTGCAGCGGTTATTCATAGTGTTTCCCAAGATAGTCGTCGGATGTTGTCCCCAAGGATACAAAATCTGCTTACATGAGAACATTGGTCTTACTCGAGTTACCGCTCGACACGACTTCAATTAAACTCGGTTTCTTACTCGCTCCTGGATTAATTACTGCTAACACTTGAGCGGAATACGTAACAAAGTGCATTTTTGTTCTGTTCTTTTCTCTTATTAAAGAGTAGCTTGTCATCGTATCAAGTTTTCGTTTTTTGCTCAAATAACTCTTTGCCGTATTTTTTTACAAAATAGAACAAATGTAAATATTTATATAAATTTATGTATACATACAAAATATTTTTTATTTTAAATCGAATTAATGATTGACGCTAATTCCAATTGATACAAATTAAAACTGATAAATTATGTATGATTTTATTTTTTGTATCACTATTACTAAAAGCCTTTAAGGGAATAAAGATAAAATTACCTAAAATATGTAAATTTATCAATACGACACTATTACACGCGATCGGCTTAGATGTCAATACTCTTAAGCAAACCCGAAAGCATCAATCAGCGGCTCGTTTGCATGGGCGGAGTTTGCCGTGAAAGATTATCTCGACTTCGGCACTTTGTGCCCAAAGGAAATTGACAGGCCGAAACGTTGCCACCCATCTCCGGCACGCGTCGAAATCTCAAAAGTCGAAGTTCCCGTCAGTAACTTGCGAGAGAACAGAGTCTGTGTCTCCCCGGAAGACCTGCAAGTCAGATACCTTGATTACTTAGGCGCTGGAGAGTATTGATTTCGTCGGATAACGCGATTCACGGGTTTCCGTATCATTAAGCGATCGACCTGATAATTCCTGCGGAGATCGCGAAACACACAAACGATTCGCTCGTGTTTACTTCGACAATCGTATCTTCGACTGCGCGCAAATCCTCTTCAGAAACTAAGGGCCATGGCACACAGAAAAAAAATTTTAACAGGAAAATTTAGGTACACTGAGAGAAAAAAGTGTAGTGGTGGCAACTATAAGGGGACAGCCATACAAATTTTGTTAATATAATTATAATATATAGTTAAGTGAACTATATTATAGTTATTGCAACTAAGTTTATGGTTAAGAAAACTAATAAAAAATAGTTGTAATTATTATATAGTAATTTATTATATAGTATACTACAATTATTTTTTATTAGTTCTCTTAACCATTAACTTGCAATAACTACAATATAGTTCACTTAACTATATATTATAATTATATTAATAAAATTTGTATGGTTGTCCCCTTATAGTTGCCACCACTACAATTTTTCTCTCTGTGTAGTAAGCGAAATTCACAATCAAGAACTTAAGACATAACGTAGTCGGTAGCAAATCCAAACTGTTGATTTCTTAATTGCTTACGTTTTACTTAAGTGTTTGCCATGGTCTTAATTCTTTATATTTTTTTTACGCTATGTGTATATATGTTGCTACAAATAACATATATCGATTTTCAGGGCTGGTGAAGCTTCGAGAGATAGTGAAATCGCCGAGAATCCGTGACATCGAAATCGATCTCCGGCAGGCAGACCCCGACTCATACAGGCAGGTCCTTTCCGAAATAAAGAGCAAGGAAATTCAAAATATCATCGTCGACACAAAACCCGAGCACATGCATCATTTTTTACAAATGGTAAATCCTACACGCTACAGTCTTCATTCTACATGCATTCTCTTATCTTACATATTTACATGCATATGCATAATACGTTTATATAAATTATTTCCAAATATTTTACAACTATTATAAAAAAAATTCGTCAGTTAATTGTAAAAATATGCGAAACTGAACATTAAGAAAATTACAGAAAGATATGACATTTGAATTTTCGTTGTGGAAGGATTCCAAATTATTCTAAAAATTCATATGCGAAAAAAGATACTTGAGAGAGCTAAAAGTAAACTTCGAAATACTTCAAAAAAATTGGATATGCTTCAATTTTGAGATCGATTTACTTTATACATATATTCTATTTCGCGGAAGCAGTCCCGACTGACCGTATTGCTTCGCATATATTGCAGATCCTGCAGCTGCAGATGAATGATTACAAGTACCACTACCTCTTCACGACTTTCGTAAGTACTCTAGGGATATTGAAACGCACAGTGAAGATGCACTTGGTCCGCGACTCGATTCGCTCGCTCGCTTTTCCGCAGGATATCGAAACCTTCGACCTCGAGGATTTCAAGTACAATTTTGTCAATATCACTGCCTTTCGTTTGGTCGACGCGGACGATGTCGGCGTACGTAGTATCCTGAGGGACATGGAACGCTATCAGCCGTCGGGTAACACGATCCTCAATAAATCGAGGATCATCCAGGTAAGCACACATGCGCTTTCTGTTTATAGAAATGCTTGCACTACATATATTTGGAAAGATAATATAACGCTTATCTCTCTTGATTTTACAATTAAAGGTTTGTAAAATGTAAGGGTTGAGACGCGAAATTTCGATCTACTTTGTGGTTTAAGGTACGATAGAAAGATTTGTTATGAATGAAAAATTGGAAAACTTTAACTCGTTAATATATAGAAATAAATATAAAATATTTTTGTAGGCTATATTATATATATATTAACAATGAAAAAACTTTTGTAACTTTGAAAATTTTTTCAAAGTTACAAAATATCAACTGATACATCACGTGACGTAAATCTGGAGTTTTGCAGTTTATTGTTCATAATTCGAGAATAAACACACAAAAATAACTAGATGGTTTTTCAAATTAAAGAGCATTAAATTTTTGTACATATAACTACAATCAATTTTATACTATTATACCAATAAAAAACACTAAATTTCGTCGATTTTTTGGTATTTTTTGCCGCCATTTTAATTTTTATCGGATTGTTTCGTTCTAGTTCATTCTACAATGAAAAGCTTCGGAAACAATGCCGTTTAGTTTAGCTAAATATATCAACTAGCAATCTCTGGAAAATTTACACCGCGTGATATTTCAGGCTGCTACAGTTTTATATGTTAACATTTTGCGACTTTAAAAACAGTTTTTTATTATTAATATATATAGTACAAAAGATAAGTTACAAAAAACTTCAATTTATTTCTATGTTAATATTACCCAGTTTACTATTGGACCCGAAAGCAACGTTTTGTGTCAAAACTGGTGAGAGCGAATAATTTTATATTTTATATGAAAACTTATTTATAAGGACTCTCTACTTTTCGCTCATATATAAGTCATTAGTGAGCCAGTGAATTTGTTAACGAATCAAAGTTTATCGAGTTTTAGCCATTTCAAACGTTTCTTCCCTTAACGCTACTTTTCCGCATATAGCAATTTTATATAGCAATTTTGTAATACAGACAACATATCTTGCATTGATAAAGGAAAAAGATTCGATACCCTGGAAAATTGGTGTTTACGATATAATATCGTGTTTTAAGATTAGTTTTCATATCATATCCGTAACAAGTATATACTCTCAATGATGTACTATACTTTCATTTCGCAATAATGTTTTATCGGCCATAATTTTGCACGCGACGGCGGGCTACATTGCGTCTTTGAAAGATTGGCAAGATCTCAATGAAAGATGTAAAACAATTTATCGTCACGTTGCACATACGTTAGTGCACCTATGGCTTCAATGCCTGTGCGTCAACATCACCGAATGCTTTATGGAGCGATAAAATCGGCTGAAAGCTATTTGAAACAACGTATGCGTTGCCACGTCGCGGGTAATGCTGCATACCGCGGGTAACAGCCACATTGTTACCAAAGTAACAGGCGTTGCTTTTTTCGAAGCAATGGTAAAATTATCGAAAAATATCAAGCGGAAAAGTCTTTCTCTTCCGTAATTTTTACACGCAATAAGCTTCAAATACCGATGTATGTTGAAATAAATTGGATGTCGATCACGTAAAAGGAATAGCAATAAACCGCATTCGCTTCAGAATTATTTTGATTTTATTACTAGCTCTCTGATCTAAATATATATATATTAGTAAAGAATATACGCGTGCGTGTGTGAATATCCTATCATAAAATCTACATAAAATACTCAAATATTGCCATATCGGGAAATGGAAATTCAACGTTTGACTTTGTACTTTGTGCACACATATTTCTCTAGCCAATTCAACAGTTATATTAAATTATGATATATGATTTTCTCGTGATGCGTATGGAAAAAGAAATCATATTTGCATTTAAATTGTATAATATTCTATCTAAATTGCACAAATGTTACAAATTCCACCAATCGCATACACATTTAGATTATAGCATGTACGCACGTTATCCATTCAAACATCTTTCTCGTTAACAAGTTACGTTGCATTAATCCCCGAGTTTACATTACTCGGCTGATGTAATTAGAATTACATACATATCAGTGTAATGAATGAAACGAAAATTAATATTTCTATTCATTTTCTAGATAATTATTCATTACGTAACAGAGAGAAAATGATTTCTTTTTAATTTTTGTAGTATCAGAATAATGAATCTACATGCGAAAGAGGAAACTCGAGGGAGGCGCTACTCTTTCGCCTGATGATGTGTAACAGAATTATCACACGTTCGCTATGCATGTAAAAATCCGCGACCGCGTCCGCAACGTGTTCGCGACGCGTGAAGCTTAACGTTTTTTTTTTTTTTTTTCAATTTAGATGCAGATCAGAATGTCGCGACGACGACAACAACGACTTCGTGAAACTCCACCGTTACCGTGTCGCAACGACGGTCGTTTGTAATCGCGTTTCGTATCACGCACATGCAGGCGTGAATGCGCTGAATGGCGTGCCAATGAAGCACCGTACGGAGAAATCGCATAGCGCGTGTATTTAATCGAGCTTCTGCAACTCATTGAACTGACCACTTGTTAATTTTTGCATATTTAATTAATAATTAAATTAATAATTAAAAATTGAATTTTTACTGATTTAATTACATTTTCATTAATTTAATTACTTTTTATTAATTTTCTTTTTATTCATTTAATTACTTTTTTATTAATTTAATTACATTTTCCTTTCCATTCAAATTTTTTTGTCTACATTATTATTTACAATTTCATTTTATTCGCTCATTTGAGAGATTCCCGAGTTTTTTTCAGATTCTCGAGTCGTTTCTTGGATTTGAACGTTTCAAGGGATTTGGAACTTCTTGAATCTTTTACTCTCGAGATTTTTGGATACTTGCTTTCAACACGTAATAGATAAAAACCAAAATACACTCTTTATTTAATCATAATATAACAATTATATATTAAAACATCTTATTATTAATAATAGTGAAAATAATAATTTTGTTCTCTCTATTCTGTTAAAAATCTGTTAAATATCAGAGTATGGTATTATCTTATCATTTAATCAATATTTTATATTAGTCGACATGAATCGTTTACGATCAATATGCGGATCTTCCTATTTATTCACGGTTTATACTTTTCTGCGATTGTTTCAATACAAATAATCGAAATGCGTTTTTGCATTGAAATCCGAATAAATCGATTTTCCAGGCTCATGATCTCGCAACGAATTTTCACAAACATCGATTCACATCACTGAACTGAAACGTATTCGCCTCTTTCTACAAACGGCGACTTTTCTTCGATTCTCAGGCAAAATATGCGATATTTATAACAAGAAAGGAAACGTTTCGCGCACAAATGTGAAAACCATTTGCGTAAAGGAACTCTTCGAAATCACTGCTAATAAATCAAATAAGATGACATTGTTCCGGGAACTTCTATGATGTGCCTCGTGCGTCCTTTACGATTATTATTATTTTTCACACCCACGAATCTCGTTCTCCCGGGGGACCGGAATTTCAGGAATACCGAAGGATTATTTGCATGTATAACAAAACCGAGGGGACGCTCCGACGGGTTCTCGGAGAGAAAAGCGCGATCTTTTGTCCGAAGGACCATCCGAAAGGATAAAGTTAACATTTCCTCGGAAAATGTATATTTGCCCTTTTTGAAAAATATGCCAGGAAATATCGCTATTTCGCTGTGACGAAAAGGATAAAAGAAGATAATCTTTTATTCACAGGGTATTTGACATCGCTTTTTAAAATTATATTGATATCGCGTTTCTTTTTTTCATCGTTAATTTCTGTTTTTATAAATATTTGTGTTACTTTTTAAGAAGAGATAAAAAAATAATTTATTCCAAAGTCATAACTAAAGTAAAATAAAATTTATTCGCGATTTATTTACAAGAACAACTGGAAACTGTATAAATCCCTCGATGTCCCATTTTTGTGAGATAATCGAAACTCTCTCCTCCGTTCGTCGCATCTACAGCGACGAGAGCGAATTGTAAATAGACAATCTGAAATTCCAGATGCGATACTAAGATTAAAAAACTTGGCCACATTTACAATTCATGAGGAAATACCCGTGGGTTAGGTCCACGAGGAAAAGACTTCTCTAATTACTTCCGCTACAGCCGTTAAACTTCCCGAGGCCGCACAATACGGAAGCGCGCGTAATATTCGAATGTAATATACACTTTAAAAGCGGATTGCAAGACTCACTTACTTAAAAGCACTCAAGAAAAGCATCTTGATCCCGATAAATTACTTCTATATTTCACCCATGCCGCCGCCGCACTGTGGAAAACTTAAAGTTTTCCGCGGGGGAAACGGTGCCATCGACTATCCAATTCTGGGACGCTCAGTATTCAAGACTACGATCCTATAACGAAATTTTTTGCGTTTATTGTTTGCCGGAATTTTGGACTAAGCTAAGGCGGCGAGATTACGAGCAATTCCGAGACGGTCTAATTACTTGCAAAAATGTTATCAGACGTGCTCGTATCGGTGGATATCAACGAAACAACTCGAATTAACGTCTGCGTCCGCATTAAACGCCTGTGCAATTACCCAGGAACATTGCCAGAGATAAGGCAAAGTAAGATTTAAGATGCGCTCATGAAAATTCGAGCGACAAGCAAAATCCAATTGCTTGAAAGATATTTGAATATTCTGTCGTAATTTAAAATGGAATTATATAATTACATAAAATAATAGTAAATTCGATTGTGAACTTTTTCAATTTTACCTACAAAGTATTCGCACGCGCAGCGCGCATATGCGGATTTGAGAATGTCAAAAGAAGCACAGAAGCTCTAGAGTCCGCTACTGTTATTATTTTATCTTGTTAGTGAAATGGGCGCAAGTATTCGTGCGCTCATGAAAATTCGAGCGAAAAGCAAAATCCAAGGATATTGCTCGAAAAACATTTAAATATTCTGTCGCAATTTAAAATATGGAATTATATAATTGTATAAGGTTACAGTAAATTCGATTGTGCACTTTTTCAATTTTACCTACAAAGTATTCGCAGGCGCAGCGCGCATACGCGGATTTGAGAATGTCAAAAGAAGCACAGAAGCTCTAGAGTCCGCTACTGTTATTATTTTATCTTGTTAGTGAAATGGGCGCAAGTATTCATGCTTTTCTAAGACTTCTTGTCGCTTTTAAAAATGATCTTTACGCAATGTCGCGCGAGAGCAACAAATTTTTCAAAACATACACATTTATTTATTAACTTAATCTCCGCAAAACTTTAAGTTTCTTTTAATATTGCGTACACTGAGAGAAATCGTTAGAATAGTGATCAAATGATTTTTATAGTTACTAATACCAAAAACTTACAAGGAACCGATCCGAGGTGTCCACCTCCGATCTTGACGAGCCTTTAAT
>QKQZ01013502.1:0-10702 GCA_003595255.1 Solenopsis fugax
TAAATAGACGAGTCGCTTTCCTTACCGCACGCCCCTCGAAAAAGGTGAACAAACTCCTTAAACTGTGCGCCGCATATAAACAGTAAGATCCGCTGTGACTGACATAGGCCTTCTATAATCTTGTGTTACGTAATAGTTATATTAATACATTTTAACATGTATATCTTTCAGGAATATAAAATTTCTAATTAAATTTTCAAATAGGGCTAAAGAAAATTTTACTATCAAAATATTGTTATTTATTTTCACTTTCGAGCTCAATTTTAGGGACTCGACTTCAAGAAAAATCATCTTGTTTCAAAACATACTCTTATCAAAATAAAAGTGAAAAGTCTAACCTACAATACAAGCTTGTTTGCCTATTCGTACACGTCTGCCGGTTCGTACGTGCTCATGTCCGTCCGCCTTTGACACTTCGTGATCTTGGCTGCCTTTGGAAACATCACTCGAGTGCCCCCATGTATTATTTTATCCTTGTAATTCACCGAATGTTAAACAAATATAAAATGATACACGGAGGCACTTGAGTGATGTTTCCGAATGTAGCTCTTATAATCGAAGTCAGCATTTATTTGACTTAAAACTTTACGACATTACATTGTAGGCATTATGACAGCGATCTTATAACGAAAGTCAGTATTTATTTGTCTTCCTGACATTATATTGTAGGCATTAGATAAACATGTCTGTGATCTTATTACCAAAGTCAGCACTTATTTGTCTTAACTAATACCACTTCGTGGTATTACATTGTAAACATTTAACAGTTTATTTTAACAAAATATATAATTTTGTAAAATACTGTGTTTATAAAAAAACAATTTTTTAAATTTATTTTTGTGCTAGTCATATTATCACCACTTTTCTCTTTCACCGATTATGCAGTGCGTCACATTTTTATAAATCACGTTCTAAATAATAAATATTTTATTACTTTAAGTCTTGAATCTGTTAAACAATACTTCGACGAATATAATCGTTCAAGTTTCAATATAAAATATTGATTATTGATAAAGTTATTCAATAAAATGAAAATAGATGCCATATTGCCCTCTTCTCCTCTAACAAAAAGTTAAAGACATCGAAATAAAATTGGCTTGAATTTATTTTTGCAACTAATATATTTTTATTTATGACATACACAATTATCAATTTTATTTTTATTATCATTTATCAGTATCAGTAATTTTCAGTATCAGTATTTATCAGTAATATAATTTATTTATGATATTAATACAATTCATGGTAGTACTATGTAGGAAACTTAATATTTTGTAAAAATATTAATATTGATATTTTTAATCTTTGTAATAATTACAAATATGTACAATATATACAATGAATATAAAATATTCTATAAATTTTCTTCATGAAAATATAAAATTGCATGGTTATTATCAGCTAAAAATAAATAGATTAAAAGTTAACATCAATTACTAAATCAATGCTTGATTTTTTCAAATATTGTTAGTACGCATAAAACAAGTTCTGTTAAATTTTCATTTACTCATTTCTCATTTATTTCATATTTTTGTCATTAAATATTGCTATTAAGTAAAAATATAAAATATTAATGAGATACGATTTAGACGACCGATTTGTTCTCTCTTCTACCATATCAAAGAATCTGAAAAATTTATCTCTTTAGTTATGATTCCTCTGCATCAATCTCAAACATCAATTTCTCCTCGAAGTGTCAACACCCGTTTTATCGTTTACCATAAATATTACTTCTACATATGTTTATATGTTAGGCTACAAATTAAATTTCAGTGGAAGCCCATTCAGAATTTAGCACACAGCTATTGTTCATGCGCTCTCACAAAGCTCGGTTTGGTCGAGCAGGTTACAGTTTCCAAATAGATTAGGCAGTCGAAAACTATCAATCAGCTGTGTGTTGAGTTATAACATTTATAACACGTCATGTGAGCGGTGTTTTTCGCTAGAGAAAAAATGCCGAGCGAGCCGGTCGATGACCGGTGCCCGGCAAATGGGTCGTAGAGCGCGCGAGGCCATAAAATCTTATTTGTCGGTCGAGTAATGGCGATGCTAAGACGTAGTTGGCCTGTATCGCACATTCTGCACTAGCGTCCTGGAAAAACGTCTACTCAATCGCTATTGTTCGATTTTATTTATCGCGCTCATTAATCTCGTCCAGAATCTCTCCCGACTTCGGAATCCGGAAAACTTCATGTCGGATTTTTCTAAAACAGCCGATATGTGTTTTTTTATTTACTAATTTATTTTTTAATTTAAGAACTTTAATTAAAAATAATGTAACAATGTCAAGCTTGTGTAAGCAAATAACAATAAAGGTAAATAATTGGACCTTAACGAGCAGATTTATTCCGAAAAATAATACAATTTGAAAACTAAATTGCCATAAATTATAAAAACCAAACGCGTTTCAAGCTACACTGAGCCTTCATCAGTGGACTTATTAAAAACCAGTAAATATAATAAATTATTAGATAACAAAATAAATATGTCAAACATTTTTCGGGGTGGCATCCCTGATATCACCGCGAATTATAATAATCTTAAATGAGCCCACAATCCAAATCTGAGATGAACACGCATTTAATAAATAAAAATAAATAAATAAATAAATAATAAAAATAAAATTAAAAATAAATAATTATTGAATATAATGATATCCACATGTCGAGAAAAAATAACTATATTTATACAATAAACAATAAATTTAAAAATGACAAGTTTTTTTGGTTCCTAAAATTTTAATTTGTTTGGTTTTGTGGGAAACACCTCAATTTATTATTTATACTATATAGTTTATTCACTACAACGGAAAACCTAGTTTTATTTATATATCATAAAAAGAAAAAGATACATCAAATATTTAATTTTTCTAAAAATAAGGCTTTCAAGTTCTTTATAAGAAATTCTTGCACTAAACACGGTTGTGAAGTTTTTGTGGAATGTCGGTTTGCTACGTTCATACGGGTTTATTGTCGTTCCCGGCTGATTGGCGGTGCGGACAACGTTACGAGATGAACCAAACGCGATAATTAATTATTCGCCCGGTGATAATTAATTTCGTATGTACACGGCGCACGCATGCGTCGTGTTGCAGCTGCAATAGCAAAATTAGCGACGCACACAATGCAACTGTCCTCATTACAGTTAATCAGTCTGACTGTCATGGAACAATTGATACGATTATCCATCCACCAGCGCTGATATCTAATATGATATTGAACACAGCGTTGTGTGCTTAAAACAGTCAAGTTCAGATTATAAAAAATAATGCCGATTACGACGACACAGAAAATATGTCACATAGTAATCAAATTCTCGCTTGAATACGATCAACACAGATTTCCAAATAGAATTAGAATACATTAATCCAATATTACTGACAAAATACTGATTTTATAATTGAAAAATGGGTTTCATATATCAGTATTAACCCTATATTGAACTAGCATTAAAATATTAGGTTCTGGTTAGTTTTGTCTTACTATAGATAACTATAGCTACAAATCTACTAGAGATATTTTGCAAGTTTGTAGTTGGCATGTCATTTCAAAGCTTGGACATTTCTATAAATAACTTGACATGTGTCCTGTGCATTCGTAACCGCACTTTTTAGTGCAATTAAAAATAAACATAAAAAAGAGTATTTTCATTATTTATTATTTTATTGCTTTGATTTAAAAAAAAAACGACTGTCGAAACACATCATCTCAGAAACTTATTCTGAGTCTGCTCCAGTTAAATCATGTAAGTACTATTATAGTTTTGATGATTCAAAAGTGGCGATTTTGATTTAAAGGACGAAGAATGGTCAGGTCAACTAAAAAAGTTTGAAGATGCCGAATTGTAGACATTGTTAGACTGAAAACTCAGTTCAAATGCTTGAAGAATTAACTGGAGCATTATACTCGTATTGGTAAATCAAATGTTTCTGATCATTTTTGCAAAAAAATCCCTCAAAACTAATCGTTAATAACAGTATTAGCCCAATGTGTGAATCAATATTAAATAATAGGGGAGAGTGGGCTAAATCGGACCGTGTTCCAAATAGGACCTTTTTAATTTAAATGAATGACGATTAAGCAGATTTGCGTGCCATTTATAATGTAAAGTTCTTATATGATACTAAATATGTGATAGCAATTTGACAGTTCTCTATCATAACATTTATAAATAGAATAGACGCGAATGTGTATTTTCAGCCATCGTGCGAAAATTAAAAAAAAAAAGAAAATTCTTGTAAATCATTATTTAAAAGATACTAACATTTTGAAGGGTAATTGATTTAAAATAATTAAAGAGTGTAGAATTCAAAATGATAGAGTGGAGAACAACGTTCTTTTTTATTCAAATTTGCGACAAATAAAAAAACAAAGAATTTTTAAATTTGAAAATTAAATTGACATTTTTTCTAGAATTTTGTGGCCAGCTTTACAAGATGTCGACTACTGTGCGTCGCTTGGGCGTAGCGATGATCGAACGGGGCACGCGATTAACACGAGAGTAGGTAATCGATGTATGTAAAAATCATGTATTCGCGTTCGATTACACGGTGAGATAGCTGGGACGAAAGGTGCCGCACGGCAGTGCAAATATGTATCGGCGCTAATTACAAAACTGGAAGCACGTCCTGTATGTCCCCTGTAAGATCGTGTCTCATGTAGCCACAGCAGCCTCGTTAACCGGCTGCCACACGATATTGTTGGCACAGTGTATGTGTGTACACACTTCATGCCCTCTCCTCCTTCCTCGCGCGCATACACACACACGTACACACGCACACAACACACAGGCATATATATGAGAACGCGCGTGTACGTGTTGGGACACAGGAAACTACGTTGAAAGTTATATCTTATAGTTACAGCACGTTATATCGCAAAACTTGTACAACGTAACGTACATACGGGATGGAAACTGCACGCGAGTACCACGTGTGTACCGGGTGTCACGGCAATAATCGACCCTCATTCGCGCGTCGACGTGTCGCGTGCGATCGACCCCTCAATTAGATTCTGCTCTCCCCCTTTCTTCCCTTCACGCTCCTGCGATTCATTGCCGCATGACGACGAGGCTCTTCTTTTCCGAAAGACACGCAATATGTTCCACTTGTGTCATGTCATGGTTTAATAAAGGGTATACTCAGAGAAAAAATGTAGTGGTGGCAACTCTAAGGGGACAACCATACAAATTTTGTTAATATAATTATAATATATAGTTAAGTGGACTATATTATAGTGTTATTGCAACTAAGTTTATGGTTAAGAAAAGTAATACAAAATAGTTGTAATTACTATATTATATAGTATACTACAACTATTTTTTATTAAAAACATTTAAATTAGACTCGTCAATATTAAATATTAGACCATGAAACATAAGAAATGCGAGTCAAATGCAACGTTGACTCGCATTTCCTACGTTTCATGGTCTAATATTTTTTATTAGTTCTCTTAACCATTAACTTAGTTGCAAGAACTACAATATAGTTCACTTAACTATATATTATAATTATATTAACAAAATTTGTATGGTTATTCCCTTATAGTTGCCACCAATACAATTTTTTCTCTCAGTGTATACAATGTAGAATTGAAAATTGAAAACACAGTAGCGTAGCAAACCAATCAGCAGACAATGTTTAAATGTTTTTTTAAATATTTATTCTGCATTACAACATTTTTTGAATATTTAAAAAATAGTTACAAAGTATTGTCTACTGATTGAGAAGGGAGGGGGATGAAAAGGACCGGTCCTTTCGCAAGCGTTATCTTAGAAAACGTGCCAATTCAACAATACATTTCCTCCTTACAAGCAAAAATTTTAAATCGAAAATTTATAAGTAATAAAAGAGCCATAAAAAGCGAACTATCTCAGCTGCTCGGACGAAAGACAAAAGAAAAGCAATTAAAGTGGTAAAATTTTTATGGCCAACTCTTTTTTTGCTACAGTGTGAATAAATTTCTTTGTAACGCGGAAAGTTGTGTTGTCTACAACAAGCAAGTATGTAAAACACATATTTAATTAATTGAAAAAGCTATTTGATAATTAGTCTATTGGTGATTGCTATCAATATAATATACTATAGTAAAAAAGATATAAAGAGTGAGAACAGGAAGGAACCGTTTTGGGTTATCTTTTCTTACTACGCCACTACATACATATAAATTTAATTTACGCAATGAATTATGTAAAAAAGAAACGTAATTTTGAATATATAGACTACGTACCGATATATTAGGGTAGACCGAGGCGATTCGGATCGTTATGAGTTTTGAAATAGTTATATCGTTAGTTTTTTATTTCATACGATCTGTTTTATTATTCTAGCTACTTCCACGGGCTTCCTTAAAAAATAAATGAATAAATTTTTTGAAAGAGCTTATTGAGTTTTGCCGTTACAAACTCACAAAATGGCGATCGTGATTTTATACGAGATACTAAATTTCTTCGCACACTCACAATCTTTGCGCTTGTATCATCGATTGACACTGAATCACACGCAATACAGATTACATAATTGTTGTCTATTGTATTCCGCTACAAAGGAAGCCCGTGGAAGTAGCTAGAATAATAAAACAGATCGTATGAAATAAAAAACTAGTGATCTGCTTCGTCCCCAATGTTGAGGTGAATCGGACAATTTTCTTTCTTTGATTTTTTTGTTGTGCGCTCTAAGAAATATTATGTTTATGTTTACTCTATTATTTTATTATATAAAACTGAGCCAAAGATTAAAGAGTAAAGATTAACAATTTATAGTAAAACTTAATAACAAAATGAGCTTTCTATTATTTTTTATCTATAAAGAAAAATTTAATCTAATTCGCCTCGGTCTATTCTATACTCAGTGAGAAATAAAGGAGAAATGGGTAATATGACACCCATTTTTATTTTATTAAATAACTTAATTAATATTTTACATTAAAACTTGAACAATTATATTCGTCAAAGTGTTTAACAGATTTCAGACTCAAAATAATGAAATATTTATTATTAAGGTCGTGATTTATAAAAAATATAACTGTATAATCGGTGGAAAAGAAAAAGTGGTGGCTAATCCAAAATAAATTTTAAAAATTGATTTAATTTGAAAAAATAGTAATTTGTTACAAAATTATATAGTTTTAATTTTCCATCGTTTAGAATTTTCCTGCGTTCAGAAATTAGAAACATTAGAGATATTATTAGAAAGATCATTTTCTCCCTTAATATTAAACAACAGGCATAAAATAATATCCCTAATTTCCTGAACACTGCCCTCTAGAATGACATCGATTTATTGAAGAAATATTTCGATATAAAAATTTCGCTTAGAAAGCCATATCAACAAAATCCCATGTCATTGTTTTACTTTGTATAACTTAAAATTTGTACAGCCATTACAGCTGTAGAATATACAGTTAAATAATAAAAAATATAATAAAAAACACTCGAGTATGGACTATCAAAAAAAAAATGTTAAAGTTATTTTTGTAAAACTTAATTTTTTTCCATTTAGACTACAAATTTACAATCAACGACCTCGAAACCCTTCATATACTAAAATTCAACAAAATATGTTCAACAGAAAAATTTATGCAACAAAACGTTAAACGCGTTGCAAACCGGAAGCTAACTCCATTCGCTCGAAATTATATCGACCTGTATCGTGTCTTTGCGGCGTTCCAGTTTCACACTATACACATATGACACGGATAATTCACTCTAACATCCGGATTTACTCATCACTTCGATATTTTGAGATAAGAGAGTCGGGACGTTCCCAGGTGTTCCCTCTCGAGTTTCCTGGGCATGTCAAATTAACCGTGCCGTCGGAAGCTACCGAGTTTCGGGCACTACAAACTTCCGCTAATAAATGTAGAATACGCCGCTAATCCGCATCGGTGACTTAAGAACAAAGGGACCTGCCCATCTCCTAATGGCGCATATGCATACGCCGATATTATGCAAGTCTAATTTCCAACGGCGTGTTCCGCTCCAAAAATTAGCTCATATTTTAACAAGAATTACATATGTCGCTTAAATTATTAAAAGTTATTCTATTTACGTTCCACTTTATTTTATTTAAATCCCAGACTTTCTGAGAAAAAATAGATATAAATTTTTTACGAAACACTTTTATATATATAACGATAATTCAATTTTTTAAGATTTTTGAGAAACGATTAAAGAACGATAGATAATTTAAACAATTTAAAAAAAAGAGCATTTTTAATAGCATCATTGGCATATTAGATGCTTGTTAGCATCATTATTATTAAATTGATCCTCGATTATTGTGCTATTATATCTCAGCTTCTAACATTATTCATCAAGAGAAAAAAAGAATAAATTTTCATAAGTTTCCTAACTGCTGTAGGTCATTCAAGAAATTATACGAATTTTTCGATTTTCTTGCATAGGAAGAGAAACTAACAATAAAAATATAAGAAAAAAGAGAGAAATTACGAAGCTCAGGGGGGAAGGGAGAGAACTCAAGAATAAAAAAATCAAAATAAATACAAAATGAAAACCAGGCTGACGTTATTTGCCGTCAATTTCACGTCAAAATGTCATCGAAGGCGTTATTTTAACGTTAAAATGACGACAAATAACGTCAGCTTGCTACTTAAAAAGAAAACAAGAAATTGTGTATAGAAAAATAAATCTACAGTCTCTCTTACAAACATAAGAAACATAATTAGATAAAAAAGAAATCGAAAACGGAATATTCATTTTCGTATTTGCAAAAAAAAATTTTTTTTTTTTAACCAATATAAGACTTATTTCCTACAGTTTTTTGGATGCTGAGTACGTATCCGTTTTTCAAATTGCTCCAGTACGTTACAATTTTAAGGCATTTGTAATAACATATTGATAAAAAAGGGCTATTTTTACGTACTTGTCATATTATAATAACAATATGTGACATGGAGAAATTTTATTTCAATTAAAATTAAATATATTGTTAAGACTTTCAGAAATCACAAAAGAAATTTTTGTGTCGACTATGGTTAATATAATATTCATGATTAAATATGGGATATGTTGTAAAAAAAAACCCTATATACATGACTTTTTGCTAAAATTCAGACATGGTTTTATTTTCATCGTCTATTAATTTCACCATTTTGAATTCGTCAATTTTCATAACAGACGTCGTACATAAATTTTTGAAAAAAAATTTGGATATTTTTGGTATACTAGCCAAATGTTAATCCATATTTAATTTGACAATTTAACCTCGAATTCGTGTTCAGCGACCTAAATGACCTTACGTTTAAAAACATGTAGTTGAAAGCTACTTAGTAAATTGTTAATGATTTAGTATTTACGTCTTTTTATCATATTTAAATAGTATATACCATATTAAGTAGTATAGCCTATATTTAAGCATGCATATTATTAATCAAAGCAGATACAAAAATTCTGTTTGAAGGTTGAAAGCCGAACGATATATTTACGTAATTTTAATTGCAATAAAACTCACATGTCTTAGTTGTAACGAGGTACATGAAAATAATCCTTTTTTACAATTTTAACTGCAAATTTCTCAAAATTGTGACGTAATGGAGCAATTTGGAAACTAGATTCATATTCTAAAAGACTAAAGAAAATAACTAATCCCTTTTGTTTTAAATTGTGTTATCGAAACTTTTCAACTTCTTCAACGCTATTCATCAAAAGAAAAGGAAAAAGAATTTTTCTTAAGTTTTCTGACTGCTGTAGGCAATTTAAGAAATTTTATGGACTTTTCGATTTTTTTCTCGCATGAAAAAACCTACTAAAGAAAATAAAAAAAAGAAGTCATGAAGCTAAAGACTTAGGAAAAAAAAATCAAAATAGGTATAAAGTAAAAAGAAAACAAGACTTATATTAGATTTTATTAAGAAAAACAAATTTATGATTTTTCTTATCTATAACCGTAGGATATAAAGGAAAGATAATTAAAAATAAAGAAAATGAAAAACGAGATATAAGATTATAAAGATGGCATGATTCTATTATACATTGCTATATTGTATTGTATTATATTAACCCTAGCTCCCCCACATATTTTTCGTTACCTTCCTTCCCACCTATGGGTTTGTGGGACCCTGTAACTTTGACACACTATATCTCTGAACAGAAAGCATATTTTTCAGCTCATAATATATGAAATCGATACCTCAGAGTCTAATAAAGACAATTAAAGAGACCCGCATTAAAAATATTTTATTCTCAAGTAATTACAATTTTTGAAAAAAATTGTGTTGCACAAAATTGCAAAAAATGAGTAGGGGAAAGGGGGATAAGATGACGAATTATTAAATTTTTCCAACTTAATAACAAATGACGAACCGGTGCTTAATTTATTAGAGACTTTAGATGATAAAAAATAATCTGTGATAGTTTGATTTCAATCTGTCCATAAGAATAGATAATATAACAAGAAATGTGTTTCGGAAGCACCCATCCGTAATTTTTCAATATTTGTTCATAAGGAATAACATATTTATAACAAATATTTTTATTTTCTCTAGAAAATCACAATATTGTATAGCTAAAAACGTATACAATAACGTATTCATATTCTTTACTTTTTATGTTACAATATTTATATTTAATAAACAAATAAATACAGCGACTGTGGGTAACATGACGAACGTCGTGTATGAGTAAGGTAATGCATTTGTGCATTAGTTTTTTCGGTCTTAACAGTATTCTGACTACATATAACGCA
>QKQZ01013510.1:0-12222 GCA_003595255.1 Solenopsis fugax
AACTGTTTCTAAAATGTATCGAGAACTCTAGAACTCGAAAGGAATCGTATATGCTATTCAGAATCGTATATGCTATTGGATTTGACATGCATTTTTTTATTTCTTTTATTTTTTTTCTTGTAATAAAAAAGTATTTTTTTATATCGATAACTCTAGTACTCATTAAAAGACATCAAATTAGCTTTTGAGAAGTATTCGGTGCTAGTGTTGAGTGTAAAGTTAGCACCCATTTTTCAAAATTCATTTTCTTTCTTATAAGTTGCAGAACTGTTTGTAAAAACTATNTTGTTTGTAAAAACTATGAAGAACTTTTCCTTTTTTTGTGAATAATCGAGAACTGTTAACAGAATTACGATTTCGTACCATAGGGGTGCCAACTTCACACACCCTCTTTAAATGATACTTAAAAAAAGGACTTTTTGGTTCTAAATTTAAAGTTTAAAATTAAAGCAATTTTATAACTCACCGGACCGATGCGCAGCAGCGGAGTTGTAACACAGTTACATTAATCTGTAAAGCATATAAATCCAAATTATAATAGCGTCCAAAATAATTTTTTTTTATTTATATTAACTTAAAGAAAGTTGTAATGTTTTAAAGATAAATTATTCAAAACAATTATAATATAAATTATCAAATATATTTAATCTTTTATTTGTAAATTAAATCTATGAATTAACAATGAAATATTTTTTATGGAAATGTATTTTTTCTTTGCTTTCTTTTTATGCGTAGATGATTTTTTAACTTAGGAAAAAAGTTAATAAATCAAAGTTTATGTGTTTTAAAAATAACTAGTTGAAGATAAAAATCAATAACTTTTTAATTAATAAAAACTATCTACTCAATCCTGATTATTTGAAATATTTACGTCTATTAAGCTGGCACAGCCATTTTAGCACACTCAAATGCGACTAATACAGGAAATTATTTGCTATTCTTTTGCTAATTTTTTGCTCTATTTAGAATATTTTTGCGGCACCCGTTTCGCTAAAAACAATGGCTGTACTAACTTAACCCCATTAAAGACCATAGTTAGATGAACAAAGATAGGCAAAAAATAACAATTGCTAATAGGAGCATGAAAAAACATTGAAATTAATCATAAAGTAATTTACAAATAGTTGCTCCGCCGTTGCCTGTTGCCTCCCAGATCCTCCTCCTCCTCCTCCTCTCTTGTTCCTGCTTGTTGCTTTTTTATGGCACCAGCACTCACTTACGAAAACACTACTATTTATAATATGGTGAGCAATAATCACCTCGATACGACAATCGCGCGACATCCTGGACGGCACTCCCGTGTACGACGCGCAGTTCATTACATTGCAACAACGGGAAGTTAACGAAACGACGAAAGCGTTATCCGCATCCACCTGTCACCCGCGACGCCGCGACGCCGCGACGCCGGGAAAGAGGCGGTAGACGACGAATCTCGAGCGCCAGGGAATCGCGCGGCGTAACATAACCTTTCGACCAGTTGGCCGCGGCCGTTGCTAACAGTGGCTAACACACAACACGCGTGTCTCTGGACGATTATTATTATGTACGCGTTCTCACGCACGCTGATAAACGTACGAAATAACACTGAGAACAAACACTCGCGGATCGAAAAATGCGATCGACCGACGGACGACGGATTATTGACTCCATCGCTCTCACGATGAGCATCGGTCGAACGGACTCTCACGAAACTCGCGGTTTAACAATAGATTGTCAGTATACTGGTGAGTACGACGGGAAACGGGAATCACCTTGATATCAAGATCGTGATCGCACGTACACGGAAGTGCCGTCCAGGATGTCGCGCCATCGTCGCGCACCGTCAACGGGAGTGTCGTCCAGGATGTCGCGCGATTGTCGTATCGAGGTGATTATTGCTGACTATATTATAAGTAGTAGTGTTTTCATAACTGAGTGCTGGTGCTATAAAAAAGCAACAAGCAGGAACAAGAGAGGAGGAGGAGGACCTGGGAGGCAACAGGCAACGTCGGAGCAACCACGAGGTAAAGTACATTTGTAAATTATAATAAATTACTTAATGATTAATTTCAATGTTTTTTCATGCTTCGGTCCTATTTCCAATTATTTTTTGCCTATCTGTACTGATCTGACTATGGACTTTAATGGGTTAAACTAGTACAGCCATTGTTTTTAGCCATTGAAACAGATGCTGCAAAAAATTCTAAATAGAGCAAAAAAATCAGCAAAAAAATAACATAATTTCCTGTATGAGTCCCGTTTGATTGTGCTAAAATGGCTGTACCAGCTTAATAGACGTACATAGATATTTCAAATAATCAAGGTTGAGTAGATAGTTTTAACTAGCTAAAAAGTTATTGATTTTTATCTTCAACTAGTTATTTTTAAAACATAAACTTTGATTTATTAACTTTTTTTCAAGTTAAAAAATCATCTATGTAAAAAAGTTAAAGAAAATAGTTAAAAGAAACAATACATTTCCATAAAAAATATTTCTTTGTTATTTCATAGATTTAATTTACAAATAAAAGATTAAATCTATTTGATAATCTATATTATAAGTGTTTTGAATAATTTATCTTTAAAACATTACGACTTTCTTTAAGTTAATATAAATAAAAAAAAATTATTTTGGATACTAATTTGGATTTATATTTACTTTACGGATTAATGTAGCTGTGTTACAACGCCGCTGCTGCGCATCGGTCCGGTGAATTATAAAATTTCTTTACAATTTGAAACATCGCCACGCTTATTTTATTTCATGTCAGCGATAAAAAACTAACAAAAATGAATGGAGAGACAAAGCTGAAATTTTTACCCACGCATCGTCAAAATAAGCACCATTTACTACCTCTATTAAGCTAGTTTCCCCCCAAAACAAAATTAATTTTAAAATATTTTAAAATTAAGTGCTAATTAGGTGCTAATTTGCTGCTAAAGTCTGAAATTAGGTGCTCGAACTGCCGTTCGGCAGAAAATTAAAAAAGAATTTAGCGTTAATGTTAAGCCCCCCTGCCTAACAAAAAAAATAAATATTATGTAAATGAATAAATAGGTACAGTAGAATTAAGTATTAATTAGATGTTCCAAGAAATAATAAAAATAAATCATAAAAATCGAAAATACATATTACAGGACTTGAAAGTTGATCGCGCGGTTGGGTCACAAGAGAGAAGTCATCTTTAAAATCGAATACTAACTAAACAGAACGAGTACCTAATTCGGCGACTTGATATCTTTAAATGATATTAAAAAAGGAATTTTTCAGTACCAAATTTGCCCCAGTACTTAATTTTTTAAGATGACTTCTCTCTTGTGAACCAACCGCGCGACCGACTTCTAACAATAAGTTCTGTAATATATATTTTCGATTTATTTTTATTATTTCTTGAAGCACCTAATTAACACTCAATTCTACTGTATTTGTTTATTCGTTTACATAACAAATATTTATTTATTTTTTATTGAGGAGGGGAGGCTAACTTAATGTTCAGCCAGTCTCATCTAAATTTTTTTTTAATATTCTGCCAAACGGTTTGAGCACGTAATTTTGGACTTTAGCATCAAATTAGCATCGAATTAGCACTTAATTTTAAAATTTTGCGCTGGTGAGGAGGAGCTAGCTTAATAGAGGTTATCAAACTGTTAGTTGATGGATTCATCGTCTCGCAATTCTCACACTGCATATATATCAGAGTTATTTTCTGTAAAAAATTCAATTTGCAATGCTAACTTTTTCAAATTGTAAACAAATATTATCAAGCGCAATTTTTCTTAAAAATCAAAACCCAAAAATTAAATAATTTTTAAACTAATAAGAGAATGTGCTGAAATTTTAAACAGATAGTCATACATAATAATAAAACAATCTGTGAAATTTTTATATTTTTGGTAATACTTTGAGATGTGGCATATATATATGCCTAAATCATTCAAACATCTATGTACATTTTTTTTTAAATAGACTATTCTATCTTCGTGAAAAATTAATCAATGTTAGT
This sequence comes from Solenopsis fugax, assembly GCA_003595255.1. Classification (NCBI taxonomy): domain Eukaryota; kingdom Metazoa; phylum Arthropoda; class Insecta; order Hymenoptera; family Formicidae; genus Solenopsis; species Solenopsis fugax. The sequence goes on from QKQZ01013510.1 coordinate 3,984, forward strand.
CATAATTTTTCGTTGTACTGCAAGTGTGTTGTCTTATTAAGAGAACGGCGCACCTTTATTGACGTCGACGTATATTAATTGCAAGACGACACTTGATGAAGTAAACCAATTAGCAATAACCGATGGTGCTACGTCAAGGCCATGGTCCACTCTTTTGTTTCAAGATATTGATCGACAGGATATTACTATATTATTTGTAACACTTATGATCTTATTCTTAGAATCTTCCTCAAAACGCACAATTTATTGCAAAATTCTACAGAGCTAAGTTATTCAGAATCTCATAGACGCATTTCATCATATACGATAATGATGAAACGATATGAGGTTAAAAATAGAAATTAATTTTTTGTCAAAATGCTAAACTATAATATCATATATCATATAACATGTAAAAAATGTAGTTTAGTGTCGAAAAAAAATTGATTTCCGTTTTTAACTGCATTGCTAAAGATTTTTGAATGTTTGGAGGTTTACTATCTTGTTTCTATCTTGTTATTTTTTCCAATATTTATATCGGAAAAAATTAATTTCCGTTTTCAACCGTATTATCAAAAAATCCTTAAATGCCTAAGATTAGTTTCTTACTTATTATTCTTTCACAAATATTGAAATCGGAAATTATACATTTATTGCGTAGAACGATTTTCAAAAAACATTTTGATAAAACGTAGAAAGATTACGTTACAAACGGCTCACATCAAACCCGTGCACGTAAATCGATACGTGTATCCATGTTACATAATCTGACCAAAATGTCAAAGCGACTGAGTGCCAATTCTAGGAACAGTGGTTGTAGATTTTTATTTTATTTCAAATACAATCTTTGTTCGCTGTGGTGCAAAATTATTCTAAAGGGGGATCGTATTTCTATCTTACAGCATCTTTACATTTTAAGCTGCCACAACGAGTGGATGTTTAATCACTTTTAACGGCTAATCCGTTGTACTAATTGAGGAAAGTGGAACTCGCGTGAGTGGGTTAAAAAGGTTTCATGATTACGGCAACGATAGACTTTTATTGCGACAACATTTACTGACACGTACGTGACACTCTAGTTCCGTTGTCACACACGCTACAAAGAATCAGTATCTTTGTAATCAAATTTAGCTACGACACGGCCGTAGTACGTTTAACGTGGAGTGGGTGTTAATTTAGTTCCGTAATTGTGGGGTAGTGTGTACACGTCGGACGCCTCGTTACCTCCAATTGTCTGTGCTTCCTGTGTAGGTTGAACCTTGACCTTGAGAAAAAACTCCAATTACCCGAGCATTATACAGAACAAAAGGAATTTATAGAGCGCATCCTGAAAGATTGTTATACGACAAATTTTCTTCTCGCAGTAGTGTTTACAAATGCACTTCCTCTACTTGTAGAAAATATATATTTTCTCTATCCTCAGAAGACGTTGGAAGCATTTATACGAGACGCGAAAGTTATCGCGCTATCATGACGAGATACATTTGTAGCGATAATTAGATTTAGAACATTTTCAGCAGTTATTACTCATAATAAATTGTCTTCAAAGTTATATACAGCTGCTATTAGCGTTCCTATCAATTATAAACTCACGCCATTTTCCTAAACACATTTATCGCGAATTTAATAATAATTACATAGATATAACTTTATTTTACTCATTATTCGTGAATTGTGTTACGTACAATCGACCCATTCGGGAACCGCGACAGAAATCCAACATTTACGAGGGACACGGAACGAGCGCTATTTCACTGGAACTGTGTCAGCGCAAACTGTCTGCGAAAGGGGGATCAGCATCTCGATTCAATGTATCGATATACGACAGTAGCAATTGGAGCTTGGCTCACGCAATTAAAGATTAATTCTCGCGCGAGGCATTGGACAAGACGACGCGACGATGCGAACGTTAAATCGTACGTAATCGTCCAGAGAGAACGGTCCAGGTATAGGTAACTGCGATAGTTAACGCTCAAAACAATATCAATTAGCAGTTAACACGATTCCTCGTAGATATACGTCATCTGTTAATTAACAACCGAACCGGCCGACAAATGCCACCCGTCGGCTCGCAACAGGAATCGTACGACTTCCTCTTATTCGCCACTCGTCCAATGAAATTGTGTTGTTGTAATTGATTTCCACAGTACTTCGTATTCATCAATCTAACACCTTAAATAACGATAGCGACGTAATTAATGATGATAGGTCTCTTTCAAAGATCTCTTATTTTATTTTATAGAACAATATAATCGATATCCTACAATGACCGTAAAGTGTATCGGCACATTTAAAAAATTTACTGGCCATACTGGTCAAAAGCGGATCTTAGTCCGCCCAATATCCTGGTGAAAATTTTTCAGAATTTTTGTATAATTTTATAATTTTTTCAGATTTTTTATACGAATTAAAATACTTTTCAGAAATACTCGGAAAGTTTATATCTTTTCTCAGAATTTTTCATACATCTTAATTATGAAATATCCATAGATTTCTATGATTTTTTATTCTATAATTTCTGACGAAATATTATAAAATCTAAAATAGTTAAAAGTATTTCTTAGAAATTATGAGATCAGAAGTATCTGAATATTTCGGAATTCACATGTATGAAAAATTTTAAGAGAAGATGTAGACTTTCTAAATATTTCCGAGTATTTCTGAAAAATGTTCCAATTTATATAAAATTTATGAGAAAAATTTTCACTAAAGTAATAATAAATTAATTTTATACTTATCTGATAGTTTTCTTGTATATGAATCGGTCAATGCACGAGTCACATTTTTTTTTTTTTTTTCTTCGAAAATCACTTTTATTATTAAATTTGAAACGGGAGATGTGTTTTCAGTGCAAATATAGCACTTGCCTCAGGTTAATTCGACAATTTTTTTCCTATTTAATATCAATATAAAACACGTAAAACACTATTTTTATTCAATGAATCGTTCAACGATACTCGAAGCTCTTAAGTTAAATCGTCCAATTTAAAGGCTCTCACGTGCGATTGATGGCTATCATTCGGATTATTAGATTCAATTATATTTGATCTCCATCGTAATATGAACAAACATTATAGTCCAACAAAATAAAGCTAGACATTTCATCGAGTTAATATTACGATTAATTGCATTACATATTCCAGAGTTATTTGCGAGATTGACATGTAGGAACGACAAGTGTTGACTTCGATGAAAAATTGCTCAATTTATCGTATTGATTCCCACCGAACGGACTTGATTATATTTTTAACTGCTTTATTTAAAAGCAATAACGATATATGTATATGTATTTTGTACATATATGAAATATAAGTTTAAAAAATCTGACGTTAATCCAAGATGTCAATAAATGAGATGAGATTCATTGGTCAACATTTTTTTATTTCACAGCTTTATACAGTTTCGTCCCAGACTCGTATCTCTCCGTATTTGTACGCGTTGAATATAAGGCGAACTGTATCACGTTGAAATTTATTCCGTCATAGAGAGTGATATACTTCTATCCTCCCAGCTCTATCTCGAGGGATCAACTCGACGCGACCGACCGACCTACACGGAGGGCTTTCAGCAGCAAAGCGCACTTGAAAAAGCATGTTAAAGCTTCCTAAACCCTCGCTTCAAGTTCCTACGGTAAATTACCACATTACGAGATTTAATAAATAATAAATGGCAGTCACGCCTGCCGAGGCTCACTTGCCGAGAAAATTTGGGTCATTTCGCTTCGCATCTCCCTTTTTCACGTAATATCGATCGAAAATAGGATTGGATGACCTAGAACGTTTTTCAAATAACAGAACGTGTTACATGATTACATAGACGACGGCCACGTTCAGGATTATCTTTGAGCTTTATTCAATAACTAGAAATTGATCTTTTTTCTATCGTATTGCCACTTTCATTGGCGAAGCGAGCTTGAAACTAGGAGCAATTAATCCATCAATCGTGAGAAACTTTGTTTATTCTGAGTGCTCGGTTGGTCGAACAGTACCTTAAATCGATGAAAGTGATTGTTATCACTTAGTCTGAGATTGCTGAGTTGCCAATTAAATCGTAACTTTATGGCTCCGAACTTGCCCTCTTGTTTCCTCGTCTCTCATTTCAACATTGACATTATTCAACTCGCAAAACGTTGTGTTTATCTTTTGTCTTGGAAGTTTGTTTTCCCACAGTAGTTTATTGTAAAGATTTCCCTCGGTGCTTTTGCTAAGCTAGGTTAAATAATTGGTTTCGCAAGTCTTTGACAATAACGAGTATTCTAAAAGAATTTCAACGAGACGCGGACAATTTTTTCCCGCGATAAACGATTAAGAGACTAGCATATGCATTTGTATGCGTGGCTTATTTAAAAGTTTAGATAATGATAGAAAACGCCCTTTAGTAAGGAAGAAACATTAAAATAACATTTAGAAATGTTAATTTTATATGTATTCTTAAACGTTTTAAAATTTGTATAAACGTTTTCAAAAATTTTTTGATACTCAATTGCTTTTCTCGAAACATATTTTACACTTATTGTATATACACATTTGCAGTTATTATAAATATTAAATCGATATTTTTCGATCGATAAAATCCATCAAGTTACCTAAAATGTATCACCACAAATTTTATTATATTATTTTATTATAATAAATGCTAATAAATGATGTAAGACTGATAAGTGATAGTAAAATAATAGTAAAAACCAATAGGTATATGATATGTAAAATGTAAAATAAAAATACGTCGATAGCAAAAATAAATTTAGTTTTTATTTCGGTATTATTATTTTTCATTATTGTTATTTATTAATTATCAAGTATTTGATACTTTTTCATTAAATTATTAATAAAATAAGTATTGGTTAATGAGGTCCCTTCCTATTTACATTTGTAATTGTTTCAATTCATATAAATTCGATATTTCTAAAGATAATACGATTTAGACGATTGGTCGCATCTTTTGCAGTATGTGTTGTTAAAAGGAGGCTTATAATTATATATAGTCATATATAATTATGTAATTGTCATGTATATTTATATATAATTAAGTATGTAAAATATGTATTAAAATATATATAATTATACTTATTTTACATGTAAAAACAATTTTTCCCAGGACATCTATTGTAATTGTAAATTTATTACGCACGACTAACTGTGGCTCTTGAAGACATTAAAATTTATACATAATACTTTTGATTTGTTTATTAGAGCCATACTTTTCTCAGGTAGCAAATTGTTATTTGTCGTCATTTTGACGTCAAAATGTCATTAAAGATTTTAGACTTTAAAGTGACTACAAATAACGTCAGCTTGCTATCTGGGTTGTTAATAATTTTAATTTTTTAAATTATTAGATCGATACTCCCTAAATCTCGTAAAGTGAAAAATCTGTCGAAAAATTGCACAGACTCGATTTTCACATTTTTAGAGTGACGTTTCACTCTACGAGATTTAGAGAGTACTAAAACACATTAGACAAGTATTTTTGTCGTCGCAAATTAAAATAAATTCCGCGGGGACAGATTCGGGAAGAGATTTCCGAGTTCTGTAAATAACCGCTCGCGACATCGCGGCAACCATCCGAATAATTACGATTGGATTACCAGTTGGGTGACCTCGCGGTTCTTAAAATAACTACGCTTAACGAGCTTGCTCTGTGAGAGAGAGAGAGAGAGAGAGAGAGAGAGAGAGCGCGCATCTGAAAGGGTGGTTTGTCATTAACAAATCTAGCGTCTCGTGGGCGTTGAGAGTGACGAAGACTTGAAAGTTTAAACTAGGCGTGTCTTGAAATCAGATTACCCTCCGTTTGCGAAACGAGGGTAGAGGTGCGCCGCGTACCGCGCACAGCGCACCGCGCACCGACGACGTGAACATTATATTTGTCTCTGCCACTCGCTGACAAGCAGAACGACGGTCGGACGTGATTACAGACAGCATTAACCGCGTCCTTAAGAAAAGGCAGTCTATATAACTTGAAGCAGATACGATGTCGCGTCGTTATCGTCCGCCGCGCACCGCCCCGGTGGGCCGGTCGTTGTGCCGGAGCGCTCGTCGAATGAAGATCAAATGATTTACTTAATATTAAGGTCGCAAGTAAAACACGAACTAATTGGTTTAAGGAGAAAGCTTCGTTATAATTTAAAAAAAAAAAGATCAAGAATCAAGGATCATAATCGTGCGAGCGTGTATTATATTTACGTAAGACAAATGCAATAAGCGACGAGCGAAATTTGAAATTTACTTATTATTCATGGCTATTAAAACGCTCCGCATTAAAAACATTAATCTTTTTCATTAAAACTTAATTGAATTGTCGTTGTCGCGAGGATCTCGTTAACATAGTAGATAATTACATAATATTTTTTTTATTACGTTCAGCCCCCTCGGGACATCGCGTATACTCGGTAGCTTTGAGCTTCAAACAAAATTGAAATTCTGCGAGACCCTTGAGAAATCGAGGAAGCGTCGGCAGAGCCCTACACGAATTGCATTATCTCGGACAAGGTATCATGATTTGACCAGCCACCGCAATGTCCCAATTGGCTGGCCGTACATTCGTCTCCGCGCCGCGCCGCGCCGCGCCGTAGTCGTCCTTGTACGATTCGCGATCCTTATTACCCTTACAGTCGATGAATTCTGCGTGTTACAACCGATTATACGCGATCGATTTCGAAGCTTTATTTACGAGCGAATCTCGTATCCTGCGAATGTATCCTGTACGATACAAGCCTCCGAGAAACATTGCAAATATTTCGCAGGCATTCGGGGTATCCGCAAGATACCTAGAAAATACGATGAGAAAGTAATTTCCCAAGATTGGAAATATCTGATATGCATTTTTTGTCTGACGAAGAAAAGATCGAAATTGTTGGTTTTCGATATTTATGACTATCAGATATATTTCGTAGTTATAAGACAACTCGAGAAAAAGAGAGAAAAAGGAAAGAATATATGTTTTTTATGCCTTGAATTTTGATGGGATTTCTTGTTCGACTTGAAATCAATATCTGTTCTCAGTAAAAATTAGAGAACAGTCATGCATTGTATACTTTTTTTTTTTTATTAATTACTCGTATTTTTTACAGTAACAATTTACTAAGTAATTACTAGACATACTAAAATAAATATATGATTATACTGAGAAAAAACAAACACTGACAAATATATGATTATCACTTGCTGTACATGAAATACTCAAAGATATGAGACACGTACAAAAGCGCGATGTAAAAATAAATTCAAATATTAAAACTTCTTATAATTATGTTATCACAGAACCGATAGATTAAAAAAACTGATATTTCTAAGTTCCATACAAATTGGTGGTAATCAGAAATATCAAATAAATATATCTTATTTCATAATAAATAATCTTTGATTATTTGTGAATTAAATAAGCAAGACACTTTTGAAAAATGCCATCTTTTTATCTAGAATACTTCCAAACTGCACAAAAATTTCGAATATTAAAGATTCGAATACGAATCATATATATTGAGAATCATATCGAAAATGACTTTATATCAGATATAATAATTAATATATATCATTGTTCTCCTACAATACAAATCTTTTATCTATAAATTAAAATATAACCCAATAATAATTATGTTATTGATTAAAGTTTTATATATGTAAGTGGCAGTGCAACATTGATATGGATAGGAATATGACTTAAAGATTTAACGAAATTTCCTCAAGAATAAAGACATAATCAGAGAAAAAATAAAAAAATGTGCCAGGAAAATGCTGTCGATTTAATTTTGCTGTGCTTAAACAGGATATACATATATGAGAAAACGGGAGATTTTTTTAATATCGAAATTGATATTAAAGAATCTCCCGTTGCCAAAAGCATTTCGAATACGTCTCGAAAAAGTACACACATATTACACCTCACAGACATAATAAAACTAAGTATGTAATGTCTTACGCCGCTTCAAGAAAAGTATGTAATATTTTTTTCTATTAGACGTACCATATGCAAAATTTAGGTTGCCACAAACAATATTGCCATGAGAAAAAAATTTCGAATTATTAAACATTACGGTTAAAAGGCATCCAATTGTATAATGCACATTCTCTGCGGAATATCATTTCTAATAACCAGATGGATGTAATAACTGCAAATGCGCGACAAATTGGCCGATTATAATAATGATAATAATTTCTTAGATATTTGAAATGCTCTATTAAATCGGTCATTTGAGACTCCGTTAACCCTTAAACACGTAAGTGGGTCAGAGAGACCCCATATGAAACTTCGAACGCTTACT
>QKQZ01013515.1:0-11160 GCA_003595255.1 Solenopsis fugax
AGCGTGACCCGCCGCAGGGGACGCCGAGCGATTTCGCGGGAAACCGCCTCGATGGGACGCGACCACGAGCGGGGATCGGTGCCGTTGCCGGTTTGCCGAGGGACCGGTGGGCATCGCGAACCGCGCCCGAATCATGCGGCTATGCCGCGCCGGTGTTTGCAAGGGTCGAACGGACGAACGGAAAGTATCTTACCTGTCCTCCTGCGAGTCCTGGCCATTCTCCACGGCGTCCCCGCCGCCGCCCTCGGCATCGCCGTTCTTCTCGAAATTTTGCTCCCCCACGTCGTCACTGAAGTCCTTGTGCTCTTGCTGATCAGCCATTGTTTACAGCCGCGTTTCGCGCACTCGTTGCGTTAACGATACGAGGGAAGATCGGAAAGATGGAAAATAATTTCAATCGCACTTACAGCGACGACTACAGCGACGAGACGAATCTCCGGCGAGAGAAAGAGACGAGAGAATGGAATGCCCGCGATGATTCAGTAAACGCCGAACCGACCCGCCCCCTACTGGCGGGAATCCGGAACACGTGGCACACGCTGGCCGCATTCAGCAGATTCGTCAGTTGAGTGAAGCTAAAGGCTGGTTTATGCAGGCAATAACCGTAAGAAATTGGTCAATCATAGTCAAGAATTCTTCTATAAATCGATTATGATTGACCAATTTTTTACGGTTATTGCCTGCATAAACCAGCCTTAAGACTCCATGTATGCGGTGAGCCTGCGGCAAATGGTGCGGTGACCAATCAGAAATCAGGCGCAAGTTGGGCTGCGGCATGCTCCGGTATGACGCACATTCCTGATTGGTCACCGCACCATTTGCCGCAGGCTCACCGCATACATGGAGTCTAGCGTAAGATCAATGTGGCGCGACAGGTCATCTTGTCGAAAGTGTGAACTCGCATTGAAAGCTATTGGATCGGTCTCATCGTCTCCGATTAGCTTGATAGGACGATTAAGTTTAAAAATAGCCAATTACTAGACTTAAAATTGATCATATTATTTTGTTTTTCTTGTCCAAATTATAATTTATTTATGTAAAATACAATTTACTTTAAGGCCGATTCTTATATTTAAAATTATTTTAAATACCATATTAAGATGTCATCAACCAATCAGAGAGCCGTATTAGCATTTTAAAACATAAGACTGTCTTGAAATAAAAATCGAAATAAAATAAAATGAAATAAAAATATTAGCGCTTTTTGAATTTGTCCAATCTGATCAAAGGAATCCATTCATACTTTCCGATTAGTCATGCGCCGATTGGCGGCAGCGAGAATAGTCGTCTTTAGCTGACTCAACCAATCAGACTTTTAGATCTAGAAGAATACACCAATAACAGCGAGCGCTCAGGGTACAAACCGATGCAGCGGAATAGCGTAACGCGGGACGAGAGCGGAACCAATCACAAACGTTCTGCATTTTTCGGGAACTGTGGAACTCTGGTGATTGGTTCCGCTCTTGTTCCGCGTTACGCTATTCCGCTGCATGGGTTTTCACCCTTACAGACGGCGCTGCCAACGGAGTCGCGAATTCGCCGACAAAAAGTTTGTTGGCCTTTGGTCAGCAGTGGTCAGCAGCTGGCCTCTCGCGCGATGATTAGATTAATTAGATCATACGTTTAAGATCGTCTAGTTTGTAGGAAACGACTGAGTTAATACCTGTCATTATGGCTTCCTTGGTTGCGGATTACGGAACCTCCTCTGGTTCGGACGGCGAGACGGACGACGTTTCGGACAATGCGTAAGTTTGGGTAATTGCGTAGAATCGCCCTCCAGTTGCTTCTGTCCTAGTTTCTTTGATTTTCTTTTTTTTTTTTATGCGTTTACCCGTATGATCCCGCTCCAATTTATTTCTTCCGCGAAGTGCACAAATATCTTCGCCTGACGTGACACTCGCACAGAGCTGTCAAATTGTAATATGAGTGATATCGAGTTTTTGACAGTTCCCGCACGCGAAGCTAGACACGTACAAAAAAAATATAATTTTCCAAGCTTTCATTTAAGTTCAGCAACCGGTATATACGTACAGAATGCAGCTTGTTCTTTGTAATCTGATATTGCCTCACCGTTAGCTTTTTGGGTGCGGAGAAGGTGGAGTCGGAGAGGGAGGAGGACGAGGAAGAGGAAGAGGAGGAGAACGACAGGGATAACGGTGAACACATGAGGATAATTGAAACAACAGCTTCCAAAGAAAAGCTTCCATTGCCCACACCAGACTTCAACAGTGCGCCCACGTTACTGAGGACCTCGGTGTTCCTGAATCCGTTCGTCGAGGCGGAACGGGCGAAGAGCGCAATCCTGGAGAAGCACGTGAAGATGACGCCCACATTGGACGACACGAAAATGATAAACGGACGCAAAATTTGCTGGAACTATCGGAAGGGTCGCTGCCGTTTCGGCCACAACTGCACCTTCGCCCATGACTCGGATCTACATCGCAGCGCAGCCGAATTGGAGGCCTTGCGGACACCGCAGGAGACGCTGGTCTGTCAAACTCGATATAACGGGCAGCAACAGCAACAACAGATAATGCCGCCCATGAACGACGACGAAAACGAGGTGGATCAGGAGAACAATCAGACAGCGAACAGAAAGCGTAAGAAGAGGCCCGGCCTGTGCCAACTGTTGCTTCCGAGTAAGAAAGTCTATAAGCAGTTCAAAGCGCAACAGCAGCAGCAGCAACAACAAACCAAAACTAGATGAATGCTATTTTTTTATTTAGAGGGGGTAGTAAAGGAGACGAAATTGTCTTCTAGCCGAGTCGTTATACATTTTTTTTTTTTTGCTAAAAATCGGAAAGTACACTCATTAAGCAATTTCCCATGCAACGCAATATCAAACGAATCTTTCTTTTAATGAATGAAAGAAATTATGAAAAAATTATTTTGAAAAGAATAATTTAGAAGGAAGTATAAAAGAAGACAATTACCTAAGAAAGCAAAAATTACAGGAAAAATAAAAATCCGTGAATAGTTTTGAATTCGCTTTCGTATTTGCTTTTGAGAATTGAATATGAAACGTCTTTTCATGAGCAAAGTGGAAGCCAATTAGCGTATAGCGACGAGACTAACTGAGATCTCGCCTAAGATTTAGATCAGTATTTAATTAAAAATTATTGCGCGCACACAAAATCGACATAGAGATATATAAAGGAAAAAGAAAAAATATTCCGACTTATGCTTCCAATGCGAACAAACGTGCGATGTGTAGGTTAAAAACTTTTGTCTTGTATAAATTCGCAAAGGACTATCCAAAACATGCACACAACGGACGCGTGTGTGCGGCCTTCTTAAGATTCATCTTTTTGTAGCGCAACGAACCTGTAAAAAATGTCTTCTCGTTATCTTGTTTTCCCATATTTCATTACTAGCTAATTTACTAGATAATAATTTACCTAATAATATTATTCGTTCGTGAAAATACCAAATAACTTTCTATAATAGAATCCATACACAGAGTATGTATTGTATTAACACTTCAAGATATTTGATGAATTTGGAGAATACATCCTCTTTCCCGTATTCTTCATACCCATATATGAAGAAACATTCTGTATACCTGACAACAATACTTCCATGCGTTTCTGTGAATTTAGGATTAATCTAAGCGCAATCGCTTGATTACATCCCTCTTTTAGATAAATGTTTATTTTACATTTCCTGCGATCGATAAGACAAATTCGATACTCCGAGTCATATGTAATTACAATACTTGTAGATATTACGAACGATGGAAAAAAGTCATTTACTGATACATTAATCTTTCTAACGAGGAAGTAACCATGATAATAGATTGAAAGAAAATAGAAGGATCATTGATAAATGTTTACCCAACTTTATCCACTCTAAGTGGTTAAACAGTGTTTTACTAACATGTTAATTATCTGTTGGAAAAGAGAAACATAATAAATAATAATAGATCAAAATAGAAGAAGCAGTGAAAAACTAAGAGTTTATCGAAACTATCGTGACTCAAAAGAGACTCCTTTGGAGTTTCTGAAGATTTCTAGAAGGTTGCCAATAAATGATTCAGCTGTGCTGAAACAATGTTTTGTCTTAATTTGTACATTCTTCTCTACCCAGTTTATCAGTAAAATATGTCATAAGCGTATAAATACTGTTAGAAGACTGCCGCAGCTTAAAAAAAAATATTTCAGGTTTATCTTAATTAGATAGAAGCTTATATAAAAATAAATTTTTAATATAAGCCTTTTAATTTTTCATCCAGCTTGTAAAAATATGAAAATAAACTTTTTAATTTTTCATCCAGCTTGTAAAAATATGAAAATAAACTTTTTATTTAAACGAAAGAGGATCTCTTGAAACAGGATCTCTTAATTTAACATATGGTGAAGAGATAAAAGACATGATAGGCACGTGACATTGTTTTATTATTAGACGCTTATGGGTACAACATTCTGTTGCTCAGATCCATTATCTACGTAAACTGAGTGCGCGTTGATAACTCACTGTTGCATCATCGAATGAAAATATAGACTTTCGTGTTTTATACATATATATATTTATATATATACATATATATTTCTCTTTCTTTTTATTTTCGCGAATGAATGTTTCACAGGCACTTCGTCTCTAAACAGTGGCAAAAATTTGTGAATGATCAGAGAGTTTGACGTGTAGAAAATGCGAAAGCGACACGTGTGGGTAAGCGTCATCGCAGAATTCATCAAATTTTTAAGGTCACGAGCAAAATATACGGGATTCCGCAAAACATCTTTCTATCATCATCTCTATCGTAATCTCTTTTTCAGCAAATCTTTTGTCCCGCTATCTGTGAGATCTCTCGCGATTACATCGTTAACACATTTACAATTAATCACAGAAATGTAGATTCGACAAAAATAACTGCGCCACATTATATACAACTAAATTAATTACTTCTATAGGCAAGCACCTATTAAGTACTGATATATTCGATCGTTAGAAGTTTGCCGCGATTGTAACAACAGGCTATTATACGACATTGTCATATTTTTTTTAGTGAGTTATCAGATTACGATTTTTCGAGATCTAAAAAATTAGGAATTTCTACATGCTAAAGAAATATGTACAAATCTTAGAAAGTTTGAGAATACTCTATAAAAAATGAGAAAACTTTGGCCCGTCAATAAAAGAGAATTAATTCGTATTAGTTGCTCGAAAATATTTCGAATACAGCTTTGTACTTCAATCCTTAAAATCAGAAAACTTTAAAATTTAATTTTCTCCTAAAAGTGTAGTAAAAAATCTAAAAGAATTCTCAAAAGATAAAAGATAAAAAAGAGATAATAAATATACATATTAGAAATCTTCAAAAGCAATAGTTCGAATAACATTAAAAAGTTATAACTGTTATAAATTATAAAAGTTATATAAGTTTGGACTCTTTTCTTGTTTTTTAATTAAAACCGAAAATAGTGAATTTCTAAAATATTTAGATCTCGATTGATCGCAGAGTAATACTAATTTTTTACTTAATTGATTAAGTAAAAAATTAGCTAACTTTTATCTAAATATTTTAGAAATTCACTATTTTCGGTTTTAATTAAAAAATAACAAGAATATATATTTTCAAGCAGCTTGTATCAAAGTTGCCGCGAGTGAATTAGTGCTTCAAGTGATTTTATGAAATATCTTAATATACTGATTTTTTTCTGAAACACGTAGAGAAATTTATATAATTGATAAAGATCTGATAGCTCACTTTAAAACCTGTAACTTCGATATTGCATTACAGTACCACCTACGTATCGTAAAATATCGTCGGAACGTAAATTTTTAACATCTTTTGTGACTTTCCATTTTTTTGACATTAAGTACGTTACAGACATATTTAACACATTTGAATTCTTTATAAAAAGATTTTGTCCTAAGAAAATTTTCTAACCATTCTCTAGGATATATGGCCCGATAGCGTCACTCAAATGCTCGATATTTCTCTTGCTTTTTATGATTCGCATTCCCAAACGCTGTTTTTCTTTGTAATACGATACGCGCATTTCTCTATCACAATCGTTCTTCCGAACTTTCGAAAGTTGTTGGACAATACTTGAGGCATATATAGAGTAAACTAGAGTAAAGTAAAGTACAAATACTTGGTGTGTCAATGCACATCGCTCGTTCAACTCTATTGAAAACCTGCTGAGACCTTGTTTTATCAATGTTGCGTAATCTTAACTTTTGCTCAACTCATCTATAACTCTCATCTTTATCTTCTCTTTCTCGTGGAAATTTAAAAAGGAGTAATGAGTGAATTGTGAAACTGTATCATCAAAAATCCGCCTCAAATATCACACGAGGGTTTGACGAAAGTGATAACATTAATCGACATTTCCCTCCAAATATTTTTTTTAATCTGGAATTTTAAAGATTTTTTAAAATTGTAAGAAAGCGTTAGAGGGATGAAAAATTTATTATTTAAAAATCTTTTAAATATCTTCAGGTTTTCTGAAATTTCTGTGCGAATTTCGTCATGTTCTCGAAAGATTTATGTTGGATCTTGATTTTGATCCAAGTTTAATCGACGTTGACGAAATCACCAGACCCACGAAAATTCCTTAAGTACGACACGCAAGTTTGATTAAAAAATAGATATTATCTGTGTGAAATTTTAGAAGTCTATCGCACTAGTAGTTGTTGTTTACTCAATATTAATTCAAATAATTCGCGCCGACACTGATAACGTTAAGTCCCTGCTACAGTTCGGAATTATTCGCGAATTGCTTATTAGTAAAAGACTTATTGTTCCTTAATTTTCCGCATGTCCTTGCATTAAAATCTTATCGAATCCGTTCTTCTGCGGTTTATCGGTCTTCACTTCCCGCAAACTCTCGTCCGGCCTCATGGTCAAATCGCCATTACGAATTTCCGACTCTTGACCGTCGCCGATTATGTTACATCGTTCGGCGAACGTCGCCTTACCGTTCGTGAGACTGTTTCGGGTGCCGTTAACGCTTTTGCTGACGATAGCCTGTTGATGCTTTGTAATCGGACCCAATATGCCGCCGGCTTTGAAGTCAAGTCCGTTGCTTTGTATTTCGGTCGTTATACCCTTCGAAATCGGAATACCTTGATTCTCTGCCAACTGCATGATGCCTGCAATATGGAACATCGTGCGTTATTCATGTGCGTTCCGATATAGTGGTTTCTATCATTAGCATCTCAGATAATCACTATTATTTAGTACGATTGAAATACGATTGAAGCTCGAATGACCAAAAAAGTTTAAAGTATTGAGCCACGCTTCTCTATAAAAAGTGAAACACACACCTAATTATAATTAGAGTATAACAGATACGAGAAAATATTATAGAATGTACTATATAACAAAAATATAGATATCCTAGTGACCTAGTTATACAGGATTTAAGTACAGTACCATACAAATTGTGGCAATATTTATTGGTGCTGTTCCATTCTTCGCGCAAGCTGAGGTTGAACATGCTATAGTCCGGGTTGCCGGTGACTTCTTTCTCGATCGTCAGGAATTGAGGTAAAATGTTTTTCAATTCGTCACCCGTCAACGCTGTGTACGTCTCGAGTAACATTAAGCCTCGACATCTGTAAAGTGTGTGTACGAAATTACATTATTTAGCATCATTTAGCAACATAATGTCTTTTCCTCTCCTACGATGAATATATATAAGCTGTGTTTCGATATACATGCCAGTATTGAAAATCTATAGTATACGTGATGTGCACTATAGATTTTAATACTATGTATATCGGAACACGGCCATATACATAGGAGAAGCAACAGAACAGAAACGAAAGAGTTTGTTTTAATATTTAATCACCTGAACCTTGACATTAATTATAATCGAGCTATTTATATGAAATATTTTACATACTAAAATGTCACTCTCGCGGTAACTAAGCAGAGAAGCTAATTATACAAAATATTTTGAATTCATGAAATTTATTTTTAGATTGATTCTTCAATAAATACAGAATCGATTTTTCCATCGAAGGTGGATTTTAGTTCAATGCTTTAGTTCATTCAATCATGGGAGTATTTGGATATTACCTGGGATGCGCCGGTTCTCTATATATGTCTAACTGAAAATACTGATTGTTGATGAGAAAGCAACGGCGACGTTTGAAGATAGTGAAATGCGAATCGTCGCGCTGGGCCAACATGTTCAGGTAGTCTCGGTGCGTCAGCTGAGTCTTCACTTCGATCACCTGGCCGCACATTTTTGGTCGGCGAATCGTATGAATATATGACCAGTGACCTTAAAGAATAGAAAATTCAAGTTGAATCATTGCTCGAATACTCATTAGGAAAATGGAATGATTACCGATGCACCGTTAACTCGCAAACACAAAAAATTATCGAATTATCCCATATACTGATAAATACAAATAGATTCCGTCTTACAAATAATAATATTGCTTTAAATGAACAACCGGTTCTCGAAAGAGAACGAAGAGCTTTTCTCGTCGGTCGCACGGTGCTTCACCTTTTTGGCCGCGCTTGCGTAGACGAGCCTGCATCTTGGGATTGTTGCTCTGAAGGTAATTATGCACAACGTCGAAGTCCTGGAAAGGCGGGAACTCGCTGTCCGCCGGCAGCGGCGCCGTCACGAGGAACTTGACCTTGCGACTGCTGGCGCGCAACCGGTCGCCGGTGTCGATGCCTAGTTTCTGGCACACGCACTCGATCATCCGGCAGATTTTCGTTTCGAAATCCTGCGAGTTGTCAATAACGTCGAAGTACGGGTGGCCGACCCAGGAGGCCGCGGCCTTGTAATCGAGCTCGCGAGCGAGTTCGACACCCTCGGAGCGACACGCGTGTTCCTCCGTGGAGTAGAAATCCTCGGCGCCGTTCGCGGCCGAAACCATGTGGATGATCTGGTTGTACCTGGTCAACACAAGAACGGAGTGCTTTACTGATGAAAATGATACTATATTAAAATATGTCAACTAAGAGAAAAATTATCTTACAACAAAAAAATTATTTACTCGGTGGGTTTCATAACTTATTTACTTGCAGTCAAGTTAAAAATTTCTTAATTGAAGTAATTATGTAATTTTTGTTCAAATAACGAAATAATTTTTATTCAAGTAATTTTTTCTTGCAGTTCTAGAAAATATTTACTGTTAAATTATTTTTATATTCAAGACAATCAGATTTTTTTATGTAAGAAAATTTAATTAAGTTTAATAATATTATTAGTTTATATTGTAAAATCATTATTCAACTATGAAAAATGTAAAAATACAAAATTATATACTTAATCTGTCTATATTCACTTAAAAGTAAATATTTTTGCTTAAACAGAACAAACAAATGCTTGTATCAAAAGATATGGTTTTTAAAAAAATGTATTAAAAAAAAAATGTATCTAAAAAAATGTTTCTCTCAGTAAAATACAATACGAATCTGCTGCAACAGTCTTAAAAGATATGAGAAAACTAATTTAATAATTTTTAAATCAAATTATTTGTCGAAGATGAAAACCATCTGTCTTGTATCCTCGACTTTACCTGTTGTCTCTTAATTCAACGTTATTCCATCCGTTCGAGGCCATCATAAGCTCCCATTTAGCCTTTGAAATGACTGCAAAATTTATCTAATTAATCTCTCGTTACTGGGAGAACTCTAACTAAGTAATTAAATTGCTTTCAAAGATTTATACTAACAGGCGGAGGCGTCCATCGCGCCGCGATCACAGATGATCAGACAATTCCTCGAACAGCTCTCACCCAGTTGAAAGAACGTGTTCTCGATTTGTATCATCGTGCGCAAAAGATTTTCCTGAAATTTGAATGCTGCAACACACGTATGAAAGAAAATGCGGCATTATACGATGAATGTTCTCGCTCGTTTCGGAGTGTTCTTTCGGGGAGAAGGATGATCTGCAC
Source organism: Solenopsis fugax (assembly GCA_003595255.1). Classification (NCBI taxonomy): domain Eukaryota; kingdom Metazoa; phylum Arthropoda; class Insecta; order Hymenoptera; family Formicidae; genus Solenopsis; species Solenopsis fugax. The sequence continues at coordinate 9,871 of QKQZ01013515.1, forward strand.
GTGGACTTCGGCGATACTTGAAGCGCTAGCCTGAATAATCGCGTCATTTATCTTGATAAAGGGAGCCTAAAGCTTTAAGGAAGAAAGTCCTTGAAGGTGTTTATCTGAATTCACTTTCTTAGGGACAGTATTTTTGAACTTATAGCGAGTAGATACATTAATCGAGTCGTCTAAAAGACGTCTTGGACTCTTGGATTCAAGCCCTTTTCAAGCGAGGTTCTAGCGAGACGGACGGACGATCCTCGTTCGTTCAAGTGATCACGAAAGGGGAAACGAAATTCGCATATTTTGAATCGATTTCTTTAATATATAGTAACTCCTTGATATTGTCATATATTATCTTGACAATAATTTTGAAAGAGGCAGAGAAACATGTGTAATTTATCCTTGGATTGTATTCAACAATTAACACATTTATTTCAGGATAGTGAAGTACGCGAGAGGATTCGTCTCTCTCGTCGGCGAGTGCTTACGTTCCAAGGCCGAGACACAATGAGAAGTGTAAAAATAAAAATATAAGAAATAAGGAATAAAATATTATATATAAAATATATTGCCGACGCGCACTACGAGCGGGACTACGAGAAGCGATCGATAAGCAGGAAGATATGTGGTTAATAAGGGATAAAATAAGCTTCTACGTCTACTGGACGGCATGAAAAAATGTATCGATATTACAACTGACTTGTTGGCCAATTATAGACTAATTAATTTCGCGAACTTATAAATCCTTGATAATACGTTAAAAAATTATTTCATTTTATTTTGACAATCAGAGACTATTTCGCAAATCTTGAACTCTTTTTTTTTACTTTCTCTTTCACAATATCAATTACGCACTTGTTACTTTTCAACCTACTAGAGAGAACTAAAACGTGGAAGTATTCTAAACTAGAGCGCGAAAAAGTGTGTCTATTTTTGGGAATTCATTTAAAGAAAACTGCTGAACACATTCTTCCACGCTTTTACACATCTGCTTGTACATATTTCGCGAACACTTATAAATTTGATATAAATATTTATACGTTTAATTTTTACGTTACTTAAATTTAAAAACAAACATATTTCTCACGCTTGTTGATTTCTCGAAAACTACTACTGAAGCTAACGACTTTTGCGTATATGTAATTCATATTTATCATCCGAATTGGAATAAAAAAAAATATTGCAAATTATTAAATTGGCGTGGTTTTAAAAAACAAGTATCGATTTTTTAATAAAATCTATTGAATTTAACCCTTAAACACGTAAGTGGGTCAGAGAGACCCTATATGAAGCTTCGAACGCTTA